>DWJZ01005246.1:0-14295 GCA_018249125.1 Asbolis capucinus | reverse complement strand
TACTTTAATGAATTAATGAATATGAGATATGGTATTAGACTAAACATTTTTAAATTATGTATATATATATAGACAAATATACATATATATATATAGATATGTATACTATAATTAAAAATAAAAAAAAAATACACAGTGAATCATTATATGTTTGCATTGTCCGTTTAGCATATGCACTTATTATTTCAAAAGTTGTGCATGTGCATGGTATGTGTATTAAAAGTTTTTTTTTTCTGAAGCTCTTCTGGGTGGTTGCCACTCTCTTGCTTGAAGTAATGCTTTCAACTGGCATAAAATGAATTAGTCTATTTAAAATTTAAAGTCTAATGTTCTATGGTCTGTTGTTGGGAGGCCAAAGCTCCAGATTAACTCAATTTTTAGGCCATTTACCACAGGCCAAAGCACTTGGTGAGAAATCTTTAAATACATTATTTTATTTACTGTTACATCACAATTAATATATATCACAAAATTTTGTATATTAAAAATTATTCAGCATGCTTTGTTCAAAAGTATGAGGTTCACGACATTTTATATATATTTATACTCGGAATCCGTGAAACGTACTGGAACCAGAATTCGGACTCGGCAAAACCAATTTCTAAATATTCCATTAAAATTGACAGAAACACCATACTGTAAATTTAAAGCACACGTTATTATCATTTGGATGAATATTTATATGAAAATAAAAATGCTTGAGCACGAGTTTAATGTAGCCGGAAGTAGTAAGTGCTCTCTAACGGTGAGCTGGAAAAAAACTTTTTAGTAGTTACTTGCCGCTTCTTCTTCTAAGGCCACTCACCGTAGAGTTTGTTGAAGCGATTGTGTAGTATCAACTACGCCAAACTACACCAACTAAACCATCAGGTTTAGTTCATAAATTGTTTGTAGAAACCAACTCGGAATAAATAAAATTTAATATAACTTCACAATATAATGTCCAGCGCCAGCCATGAACTGAGCCAGCATGATTTTACCGGTCCTCCTTGGCAGTGTTGGGCAAATTTAAATTATAAGAACAATTAAAGATCAACAATTGATTAATTGGTTAATATAACTACAACAACTAACAATTAATTTTTACTACTACGGTTAACAATTAATTAATTAATTAAAATAACAATTAAAGACATACTGCTGTATAGTATACGGCCGGTATACATATATAACCATTTAATATAGGCGTGTGGCTCCGTTAATTATTACAGGTGACATTGTAGGTTAATCAAATTAATTTAATTGCAAGGTGCAATTATGTGCCACTGCGATTAATTAACTTGTAATTAATTTGATTCCAATTACATTTTCAGTCAATTAACAAGATAATTGATAAATTAATTGATTAATGCTCAAAACTGCCGGTTCGACGAGATATGGCCAGTACCCAGCCACGCATATTGTTTGATCTCCATCACATGGTGACAACCTAACAGTAGGACAGCCTCAAGCTCTCAAATATTCGTTTATCCTCAAACTTACCCGATCTTTATTTTTAAAAGCTTTTATTTAACTCACAGTGTATATTTGTATATTAGTATGTTAGTATATTTGTTTGTTACGGGTCAAATCTTACAAGCTTAATAAAACCTACTTCCTCCAACACTACGAAGCTAAAACTTTGCATAAACCTTGCGTCCTGATGATAATAGGTTTTTATAATAAGCATGACCTGATACAACGTTCAGAATTGGCTTCAAACAAGTTTAACAGTTAACAGCACAATCATGAAATTTTATGTGTCTTCATATTAGGGATCTACATATAATTAAAGCTTGTGCGTTTAAATATTTTTAATGAACCTTGTTATCAATGTGCCTGTCTTTAATAAATCACTAGATGTGACATTTTAAACAAAATGAAATGTTCAATAGTTGATCCGTAACACATTGTACTACAAAATGTTTGAGTGTACCACATCATAACCTCTCAGTTCCCATATTCTCATACTAGAACATTCTATATCTCCTATATATTGGCTAAGCCCTTAGAGTTCAATATCACCAAACCGGGTACTTCAGATCATTAAAATTTACTAAACCTCCCCTGACTTGCAATTGTATAGGTAGTACGCAGTTAATTTTATCAAAATTAGATGAGGCGGTTGCGCCACACATTAACAAGGAACATATTTCATAATTACTGTTGGTTACTTATACAATAAAAGCCTCCATTAACCAGTTCCGATAAATATCATGTGTCCCTACATACTACAGACAAGACACAGTATTGCGGCTCCTTCTAGACTGACTGCTCTAATCATAAGACAATTCAAAATATTGATAGTGGAAACATGCTTTATCCCATGTTGGCCGCAACATTTTGAATAAGTACGTGAAACAACGCATCATTTAAAAACCGATGGAAATTTATCAGATTATCTAAGTACAGGTGTTTTCTGGGAATCGCGAGAGGGCCGTCGGCGGCGAGGGCACCCGGTGGAGCCCCCGCCGGCAGGGTGCTGTCGACTCGGCGGCGGACGCTACGGATTTCGTCTAATGACAAATATTTGTTGTCCTTTGATGGAATTGTCTCGCTTTTCATGTAAATTGTGGGCGGAGCGTTGGTAGGAGGAGCTACCGGTCCCGCTGCAGTCGCTGCAATCATTCCAGTCTGGATCGCGACGGGAGAAGGTAGTCCCAGGAGTCATATTAAACTTTGCTCCTGGTAGACTCCCACCATTTCAGTGCTTTTAATTTTTAACTTATTAAATTAATTTTGATTCTTCATAATTTTTTTTAATTTTTTTGCTGGACTGTTAATAAAAGTTGTGATTGACGTCGCCCGTGGGACCTGGCATAATAGCAGACTACCCGAAATACATACAATGTAAGTTATTTTTGAAAATATTAATTCTATATAATAACTTTAAAAACGCTAGTAGACTTTAAAACTTTCATAAAAATACTGAATATGTGAGGGCATTCAAATAAGTTTTGGGGTTTAAAAATATAACTTGTCCATATTATTAATTTTCTTAGAACAGAGTTTAGAATTAGTAATCGGCGACAATACAATAAATACATCCGATATCGCGTCACCGATAACAATAATGATAATTAAGAGTGATAACAATTATCAAAGATTGACGATGAGTCCTCACAAACATTTCTTTGCGGACAGTACTGGCGCCCGGCGATAGCATGCCCAGAGCCGCCGTCCGCGAGCCCCGGCCCTGGAAAGACCTCCTCGGGGACGTGCTTCTCATCCTATTCCTGTCCACTGTGAGTGTCATAATGTCTTTAAACAATTAAAATACGCTGATGCGAACATTTTTATGCAGTGCCTATAAACTTTTTTACTTGTTTGAAAGACATCGCGTACATGTTTCTAGCGGCGGTCGGTCCGTTCACTGTTTCACTTTTGAAGTTATTTACTTTACCGCTTAATAGTCGTTTGTATGTCTATTTAGTATCTAATATATGAGTTAACTCTTTCAGTACGAAAGCTGAAGGTCGTATTGACGAATGCATAGCATTATATTCGCGATGTAATCCCCTTATAATCTTTGCGTCATATAATACTGATAAACTAGTTGCTCGAATTTGAATTGATGTAGTTTTAACAGAATTATACATTAAAAAACTTTTTATAAAATACCTCAATTAATATACCCATTAATAGCGATTAAAACTTAAAATATAAAAAAAACTGAAATGACAATTTAATGTTTTATACTTTAATAAGGTTTTGCGTAATTGTATTTTATAATGAAACGCAGTCCCTTATCAGAGCGATGTGATATATCTGATGTGTATCAGAAGTCAGGCAACATTCAATCATGTTCTCCTGGGTATCTTGTTATTATAATATCACCATTATACGATGGCAAAATAATGATAATTTAGAATATTGCAGCATCGTTGTTGGGAACTAAGATGTGTGTACCAAAAGACTCGAAATCTTACATACTTAGGTAAAACTATTCGTTTGAAGCATTTCAGTATATTGTCATCGAATCGAAGACGTATCCTTGATTCTTTGTTTCTATACAAACTTATTAACGGATTGAATGACACTTCAAGACTTCTCTCTGAATTCAACTTTTTCATTCTACCCAAATTACAACGAGTACCACGGTTGAGAATTCTCAATGACGCACTCTGTAATAGTAACATTTAAAAAAACGCACCAAACAATAGACTTGTACGGACATTAAAAATATTTGTAACAATCATGACATCGACTAATTTACAAGTGACATTTAGAAATCGTAATTCTCCAGATTAATTTACAGTGTAATTTCTTTTCGTAATTATAATTTTATAATTAAATTTTTATATTTATTATTACTATAATTCTTTTTATCTCAAATTATGTTTATGTTCATTTGTATTTTAGTGTTTTTAATTGAATGTTCAATTTTATTAATGTAACGCTAATTAACTAGCCGAAATATGTGTTAATGTATGTTGTCGGCACTTATAAGTGTAATAGCATTAAGCATTAAATTTATTATTTGCATACTTTTTTTCTAAATGGTGTTTATTATGTTGGTGTTCAATAAATAAATAAATAATGATCAAGTAGAAGCGATACAGGCACTGTGAACATAAAAATAAAATTTCAGCACTTATTATGCATTTATTTATTTTTATCGGCGAAGTCTCCATTAGCGAGCCAATTAATAAAATAAGCTGGGCCGATACCATTAAACTGAAAGGAACATCAAGTATTTCATAGTATTAACAAGCAACCATCTCAATGGAATGAAAATGTAACTATTTTTATTCTCTACATAAACTGCTGTTTTCTGAAGCGTACTATTTTTTTGTTCTTTTTAACAAAAACCAGTTGGCAAACCTAGTTATCAGAATAACATTATATGTTATTAAGTAGTATTAAGTAGTAGCCTATAGGCTACAATTTGTAATGATTTTATGAAATTTTTGTCATAATATAAACATACATGTCAATTAAGTCGGAAAATCATCTGCCCTCTGAGAGCCATCCTGGCGTACGCTGCCTAGACCATTGGAGTAACACAGAGATGCTGTACCTTAGGATTGTTTGTCTCGAGTAGTCTTAAATAAAAGTCCGCGTGAGCATATGTCTACCTTTTATGTGGAAGCCACTATGACCAACGTTGTGAACCGTCAATTTAATCAAATCGGATTATTACTTTACAATGGACAATACACGAATATTTATAGGAACGGACCGTAATGAAATTATGAACATGATGCGAGCGAAACCGCTGGCGGACCCTAGTGTTTTTAATAAGCCTTGTTGTGTTTCCATCCATTACGTAATAACCCTTTGATATAAGAGTGCTTTTACAATACGGAATTACCATCAATTGTATCGGACATTTCAATTTTAACATATGCAGCTACAATGGACCACCGAGCTTTAAAATATCAATTTGCTACTTTTAGTTTAGTTTCCACACTTCCCAACAAACCTGTCTGATGTCTTTACAAAGATAACAGAAAGTACGGTCTATATAAATATATACTACTATACTAGCTTTTGTGATATACTAGCTTTTGCCCGCGACTTCGTCTGCGCGACTCGAAAATGGTTCTATTTCAATTTTGTGATGACAATTTTAGGGAGGATTTATTATTTATGTAATAAAATTATAATAACAATATCGCAACTCAAAGATATTTACTGTCTATTGTAACAACTTCGAATCGAACACTTTCATTTTTCTTTTTTTACAAAAATACCCTACCACAGAGTATCTTATAAGAATAATAAATAATATAAAATTGGTTTCTCAACACTCTTATCATCACATCAATGTGTTTGAGACGCTTCTGATTGTGCATTGATTATCTAATTGTTCTTTGATTAACTTACATCTTTACCCATAAAACATTTAAGATTAACCCTTTGAATCCCTAAAGCTTGTAACATCCCATCATTTTAACTGCTGCAATAACCAAAGGTCTATTTATGAAAATGAAAGAATGAATAAAGAAAACCATCTATTTCGTCGTAGGAATCAATAGCTCAGTTAACGAAAATCAACAATAACACAATACGCTTAATTAGTCCGTGAATAAGCGTAGAAAAGTCATTCTTTCTTCATTTCTGAATACCTCTTTATTATTCAGTTCATTGCTATTTCACTTTAAATTGTAAATTACAAAATCTGTTTATTAGTTACGTCTCTTTTGGATTTGTACCCTCTGCGTTTTCCTCTGCCTTCTGTTTTGTCTGTAGCATTTTTATCATAACTATTAATGTTTCATCCTTCTCAATGCCTTGTCCTTGATAGCTCACTGTCCCTTGCCTGAAATATTATCCTCTCTGATAATATCTTTGTCCCCCCCCTCTTCACGAATACACTCATATTTTTATGTCCAGCAAATCGAAGTGATAACATAAAAAGGAATTATGTGTACAATGATAATTTTTTCCTTTTTTCTCTCTTCACCTTGTAATCTTTCTTTTACAGAATCGGCTTTCAAATCGCTTATTGTCTCCAAACTTCCTTGTCATCTTATACGGTTTTGGTATACTTTATAGGAAAAACCTAATATAAGAAAGAAGATCTTTCATTGTTCAATTGCGTTAAAATGTCTTCACATTGCTTGAAGTCACTTTGCAAATCTTGTTTCTCATTGTACTTTATATTCATAAGTTGTCATCTCAATGTGACTATCTGCCATGCACTCACAATAATACTTATAGGCTTTGCCTCCACCTTTCTATTCCCTTTCACTGCAGCAGAATAATCTCGCTCAATAGCTTATATACAATCTTGTTCGTTTATTATAATTTTAATTTATACATGAAAATTCCAGCAGCAAACTGCTGGGTAAAAGTTTAGAATCACGGTACCTTGATTTCGCGTAGTGGGGGAGAAGAGTTGTTGACTCCTTCTTTTCTTCTTCGTATCTGATATAGCCTAACAAATAAATTAAACACAACATCTCGACGCACAGTAATCACGAAAAGTCACGACGAATCGAAAGTCACGAAAATCGTTTATAGTTACATATATATGATCGATAATCGATTATTATATATCGATAAGAATTATGCCTATCAATGTGTTTTATGACAAACGCCCGCTGATCAAATCACATTTATGCCGACGGGACCCCGCTAACGTAGTTAAATTGTTACAGAGACCTAACGAACCTAACCTATCAATCTTCTTTTAGTAGTGTTAGCTTTCAACATGAGGGAGAGGGCGCGTCCCCTACCCAAACTGCCAGCGGGCCCGTGTTCCACAGCTTTGGAATCCTATCTAATCCAGTAATTTTACGAACATTCCGAACTTCTGTTTATTAATTAACAATTGTATTTAACAGAATAATACGATAATTCCGGATAGAAGAGAAAATTACGTATTTTTTAAATACATATTAAAAAAGTGTAAATCGGCTATTGATAATCAATTAAAAGAGTAGACACGGCTGCATGGCTTAAACTTTAACTTTTACTGTGATTCTTCCTTTGTGTTTTGTGTCTTTTTTCGTGTTTTAATGTCTCAATGACAGATATAACTTGATCAACATACGCCGTATTATCCGGATATTGTTGAGATATCAAAGCGATGATAGCCTAGTAGTTAAGAATTCGGCCTCCTACTCGAAGGGTCCGGGTTCGAATCCCAGAGCGTGCACTTCTGACTTTTCGGAGTTATGTGCGTTTTAAGCATTTAAATGTCACTCGCTATATCGGTGAAGGAAAACATCGTGAGTTTGCAAAACTCGAAAGGTGTGTGAAGCCTGCCATTCCGCACTTGGCCAACGTGGTGAACCTTCTCATTCAGAGAACAGTCGGTACTCATTCACAGAATAGTGGGCCGGGATGGTTTGAGATGATCCGGATATTCCACTAAGGTGCATCCCAGAATACCACACACGCAGTTGACCAAATTCAATGTGCCTCAATTTAAAACCCAACCCAACTGCTGCTGTTGCAGTAAATGTATATTTTGGTTGCGATGATGTCATTCTGAGCTACAATTGAAACAATCCTTTGGAACGTGCGTGCTTATTAAAACTTAGTTTATTGTAGGTATGTTATATTCATTTATGCTAACCGCTCTCTGCCACCGCTATTAATTAGGGATTTATTATTTATATTCATTGTACCATCTTACATTTCTTCTCATAAAATTACAAAGGTTTTGCATTGCACCTGACTTATGCGAGTTTTACGTTTTGACATGTTTGTCGTATATGTCAAAAGAAAACATATTTAAATCAAATGATCCCCAAAATTTCTTTCTACTCCTTTAGGTGATGAGTTTCAATTATCTATGAAACACTTCTAACATAAATTCTGCTCAAGAATGTTTATACAAATTTTAAGTACATTAGACCAAGAAATCATGTTGTCCTATACGAACTTTGCTCCCATTTTTGACCCCATTAGGAGGAGATTTTGGAAAAATTCTTTCTTATCATATACCTACGTGAAACAAAGAAGATACCCTTCAAGTTTCAGGTCTCTACGATCAGCGGTTTAGGCTGTACGCTAATCTCCCAGTTAGTCATTCAGCACAAAGCATATACATATATATATATACATATATAGATAAATAGATTGTGATAAAACAGTACAACTTATCACTCTGCTCCCCGCAGTGGTTGCTGCTGGAAATGTGACAGCCACCGTGCGATAAAAACATAACAGCATACGCGAATAACAGTTATGCATACATGAGTTTAGCGGTGACCGGTAACTAGCCTCACTTGCGTTAGATGGACTTCCTCAAACTTGATGTTATTTATTCATCACTAATGTTGTTGCTTACTATAATCTTGTTCTCTTAGTGTTCCTATAATAACACGTCGTTAAAGTGGGGAGGAAGAAGAAAAAACGCCTCTTTATCGCAATAAATCGCATGCGGTACAGCACTGGCTATTTTAAATTGATTGACCACGGTCACAAGGGACGGGGGACATCCTCCGGGTGGGTCATGGACGTCGACTACAACAGGAGTTACCATCAGTGCGTCTTATTTTGCGTAGAAATAGGTATATGATTTAGTTATCAAATTTACATTAATGTACGCCTTGGCCAAAAGTATTAGGCACCCTACAACTTGTGGCATATTTCGGGTAAAAAGTAGTTTTGGTGGTTTCACAATTTTATTTATTTTATGAACAATAGAAAAGGTTAATCTTATGATGGACCACCCTTAGCTTTTATAACGGCAGCAAATCTCTGGGGCATACTGGGTACAAGTTTAATGCACACGTCTGGGGATGTTGCATCCCATTCTTGTATCAACTCGTTTTTTAAAGTAGCTGTGGATGTTATGCTGTGCTCTTTGATTTTGCTTTTTAAAACACCCCACAAATGCTCAATGGAATTCAAATCCGGAGACTGGGCAGGCTAATCCAACAGGTCAATATTGTTACCTATAAAATAGCGCATGCAATGCAGTTTCTAGTCGCAATGCCGTTTCTAGTACATTAATGTACTTTTCACTGTTCATATGACTTTCACCTATGAACATTTCACGGACACCATCCGCAGCCATGCAACCCCAAATCATTACGCTGCCTCACCGCCATGTTTTATGAACGTCACTACGTAAACCGGGTGTTTTTCTTTGCCTTTAAGTCGCCTCACAAACGTCACACCTGGCGATCCAAATACCTGTAGAGTCCAATAAATAGCACATATTAAAAACATTTATACCATTTTTAAATGTAAAGAACAACAAATTTTATCATTGCAATTGTGTAATAAAATAATTAATAAAACTAACCTCGAAGTTATTTTCGTCAGACCAGAGAACTGTTGGTGTCTCAGAGCCTAATCAAGCCGTTTCCGTTTGTTATCTTCTGAGAGCCACGGCTTCTTTCTGGCATAGCAGCCGTTTAAGCCTGCTTCTACTAACCGCCTTCTAGCAATTCGAGCGCTCACTGGTTTTCCAGAATCTTCAATTAAAGCAACAGCTAGCTCCGAACAAGATTTTTTCTGTCTTTCACAGACTCACGGATAAATTTCCTGTCCTCGCAGCTTGTAGTAACACGTTTGCTGCCGGCTCTTGGTTTTTTTTGCGTGAGTGCCAGTCTCCGCAAAGCGTTTGATAGCGGATTGCACCCCGCATCGCGAACATTTTACCAATTTCGCAATTTCTTTTTGTGTTTTACCTTGCTCGTGTAAAAGTTGGATTCTCACTCGGTTTTAGAAACTAATTTTGAATTGTTTTGGCATTTTTAGTTAACTACTATCCCAATTTAATGACAAAACCTCAAATGTACGATCTTTTCTCTTAGATTACCAATTGCAAACTGACCGAAAGTTAAAAAGAAACGACGAGAAAAAATTAACATTATTATTGATGCACCAGATGTTTTATGACCACAAAGTTACGCCGCCCATTGTTTTAAATAGCGTATTATGATACCAATTAACTTTTAAAAATAATATTTGCTCATTGTTCACCTAGCACAGATGTGCGGTTACTTTATAGGGAGTGCCTAATACTTGGCCAAGGCTGTATGTACATATGTATGTTAATCTGTAAGGTATTCTTGTTATAAACGTAGATGCCTATTTCATTTTGAAATAAAATAGTTAAAAAATGTACTTGCGTCTAGGTCACCTGGTAGTCAATTATATGCGTAATTTTTCGGTAGGCATTACCTAGTATCGACTTTATGAAAACGATACTAACTTAAGCTAGGATCGGAAGAAAAACTATCAGAAAAAATCCCCAGATACTCTTTAAAAAACAAGGTATCGGTAAAACAACATTATTTACACCAGTGAAAATAACTCAACTAAAATCAAGTGAAACATACCTACAGGTTAAATATTATTTCAATAATTAAACTAACTTGTTAAAATAATATTTGTTGCAACATATTTATCACGGTAGTTCAGAACAACAAAAATTGTTTGTTCAACCAACATGTTCATGTAACTGTGGTTCTTCCCCAATATCAATAATATCATTTGTTAACTACAAAGCGAGCAATAATACATTTTTGTGTCGAGCTGCTCCATGACCTACTTTAATTTTGGTACTATAACAGGGTTTTGGAAAACAGGTCATTTATTACATTTTACATATATTTGTAAGTGAGGTATTTTTTTTCAGGTAATTCGAAAAAAATGGTAAGAACAAAGCCAGTGCCAACTGTTCTTCTTGATAATTAATAATTATTTTGTGTAATGAGTAATATACACAGTATTGTTGTCATAAAAACTCAAATACAAATTTGTTTTAGACACAATGGTCGATGTCTCATAAAGATTATGGATGTACTAAATATATTTCTAACCTACCCGCAAACTCTGCATCGGTGTATCAAAGTCCGAAGCATTCTTTATCATTTGTGAAATTTACTTGTGAATTTTAATGAAATAAACACTAAATATTTGCATTTAGTTAACACGTAACCTTAATAAAATATACACTAAATCGCTCGCTCTAACTAATTAACTAAGTAAGAACATTACTTAGTGGTAAAAACACTGAATATTTACATTTAGTTCCAAGCCTTTAAATCAGATTAGCCGCTGCTGAGATTACTGGTTAAAGGTACAGGGTGTTCTAGAATTTCCGAAGCGTGTTCGTGCTTCAGAGCGGATACAAACTTTAAAGAGCTGTTCGCACAATTTGCAGCCTCATGACTCGAGATTTAGGGAGAAAGCACTGTAACGTTTATTGTGCGTTACGTTTATTGTACTGTATCTGTTTATTGTACGCTTTTTAATAAAGTCAGTACATATAAGAAAATTCGTACAAAGGCGAGCTTATCTATAGGAGAGATCTCTTCCAGCTAACCTAACTCGTGAGAAAGAAACAGATGTTGGGTATGGCAAGTTTTCTTGAGAGAACAAAAAAAAGAAAAAGAAAAGAGGAAAAAACATGCTACAAGTACTATTAATAAAATTGTTAATAAATAAATATGCTACGTTAACGATAAATAATATATCAATCTAAACACAAAATTATATGTATAAAAATATATGATATAGATATGAATATTATATATGTATATATATACATATATATATATATATGTTTGTGTGTGTGCGTGTGTATCATATATTCCATATACGTCATATATAGATATGTGTGTGCAAAAAGAAAAAAATTACTACTTCATAAGACTGTATCTTTTACGAGTATACATATATGTAAAAATGAATGTTAGTTAGACTCCAAAATGATTGGGGACGCAGCATCGATGTCAGCAACTTTGATCAGAATTCTCTGAAATAGATTTTGTTACCAAAATTATGTCGATCAGATACATGGCTCTTGAGTAGATGCGTAGCAACGCGCGCTAGATACGGCTAGTATATTATATTTTATACATAAAAACTTTGTTAAGAAGATTTATATTAACTACATAAATATTAGGACCCTAGTTTCAGCCTCAGTAAAATGGGTAGTTCGTTTATGGGTAGATGTTTTAAAATTGAACAATGAAAGCCTAGCGGTTTTAAAGTAGGTCGCTCGAACGACAGTTCTGGGTTGAATATTAGAAATTAATCTTCTTCGGTGGAGGAAAATATTCGGTGAGGAAACAGTTGGCCAGCGTGGTGGCCTATGGCCTAAGACCTGAGCCCGATAGTGCGACAAGGCTGGTAATGATGATTATATTAAAATTTAGAGGAAAACTGCTCACCCCCCGGCCGGCGGGCATAATATTTTAAAGAAATTAACGAGCTAACAGTAGTTTCACAGTACATATATCAATTAGTAATCGAATGTTCATTCGTTAAAAAAATTAGGTCTATACAAAGTAAAAAGATATGTCAACAGTCGGCAAAATAAAAATATGCACCATTTGGCTACCTTCTCATTTCGCCTTCGTAAAGTGCAGCGATATTTTTTGGGTGTATAGGTTTTTATAATAAAGTGCAAAGTCTATTCTTGACTTACCCATTGAAATATTTAAGAGACAAATTAAACACAGCTCATACAGAAAGAGTAATACAGTGTAAATGACATTAATGACAAGTATGCTTGGAAGTGATACACATCCGCAACGGATTCCAACAAGTCCAAGAAAAAATTATTTGTAGTTATTTTTAAAAGAGTACCGGAGGTTTTTTCCGTCGGCTTTTTTCCCTTTCGGCCTACACTAGCGTAAATAGTCCTAAGTTTGTATTATTTATAAAGCCGATGACAGATAGGTATTGCCTATCCAGACTTTAGGCTTTATCAAAGATTTTTTTTAAATATTCTTTTACTTTGTTAATAAATTTATAACTTACTAGCTGACCCGGCACACGTTATCCTGCTCAATTAATAGAAATGTTTTCAAGCCAACTGTGAACGGGACTCTTATACACGGAAATTGCTTTTTCTATAAGCTATAGAATTATTTAAATATTGTGGGCTGTGTATATTTAGATTGAAGAATAAACGTATTTTATAACCAACGTTTTTTAAAATCACATCAGTAATCTCAGAGACAATCATGCACATATGCACAGACGAACTGTAAAACTTCTAAAAATTTACATTTTATTTTTGCTTTGAACCCCCAATAATCGTTTTTTTCTAAATAACTACCATGTACAGACAGCGACCAAATGTATTATAGGTATTGAAAATTAATGCTTACACTAACTTCAGCCATTCGCTTAGCGATAGTAAAGTACTTTAGTCGAACTCCTTCCCAATATTCAACAGTCTCTCGTTCTGATGCGATATAACGTCGGTGTATCAGAAGCCGATAAGTGTCATTGATTCCGGTTGCTTCTGTGATCTATAGCTTCTCTACTTTGTAAGTGTATTCTGCACGTGAGAGTCCTTCATTTTCTTCTATCCTGGTATTGCTGATAAGCCTGAGCGGTGATTATTTTTGGTCAAAACTAATCGCACTGAAAAACTTTTCCTTTGGCAGCATTTCACTATCTTGTATAGTATAGTTGAAACCCTTTAACTTTCACTTCCGGGACTCGAGATCTTCAATTTATAACAATATGTCATCTGACACTATTCATACACTATTCTCCACCGTTCCTTACATTTCTCGTTCCTTTAAATTTCGTTTCTTGCAACATGCGTCATTTATTCGATACTCCATAGATTCGTACATTGGCTACCCTGTATGTGTATCGATTTTAGTATGGTCCTAGATCTTCCCCATCGCCCTCATACACAGTCGATTCGGTCCCACACTACACACATACATATATACATATGTGCATCGATTACAACATTATCGCATGGTCACTCTTCGTTCCATTCAGTCGATTCACTCACTTAATAACCGACATATGTACACCGATTTCCATAACTGCATGCTCACCTGCATGGAGCAACATACAATACCCAACGTCCTCATACTTAGTCGATTCCCTTACGCACTACCACATTTCCAGCCTGATAAGTTGATGAAT
>DWJZ01005245.1:0-14296 GCA_018249125.1 Asbolis capucinus | reverse complement strand
GTTATTGAAAATAAGTATGATTTTCAATAGAATGATAATTGTGTGAGGTTTACCTCTTGTTCCTGTTCTCCTCGCTGTCGTCGGCGTCGTCGAGCGTGATCTCGTCGATGGTGGCGGAGTTGGTCTGCGCGGCTGTCTGCTGGTCGTCCGCCGCCTGGTTCTCACCAAAGGCTACTCGTACTTCAGCTTGCTGAGACTCCGCTCCGGAGAGTAGCTGGTTTTCTTCTGCAATTGCGTTCTGTAATACGATTGCGCTATCAGTTTTAAGCTATGTCAGAAGCGTAGTGAAAATGAGATGGTCGGTGGCGATGCGATGCGATGAGGTGACGTGACGTGACGTGACGATGATGACGCGCGGTCTGCGCGCGTCCGCTCTGCCGCTCTCTGGCAGGCTGATGGTGCGCGATAATGTCGCTCATACCGGCAGGAAGTGCAAGGCCCTCCGGCGGCGCGTGGGCACGTCGGTGCTGGCGGTGGGCTCAGCGGTGGAGCTCATCGAGGGCTCACTCTCGTCCTCGTCGTCGTCATCGTCGTCGTCATCTAGTTCCACCGTCCCACCACCTTCGTTCTTTCCGTCGTTGTTCCGATTTCCTAAGAAGGCTCGGAGGAACAGAGGTCCGAAAGTTTTCAGAACTTGGCTGGTGAGCTCCTGTACTTTCTTTTCGATTATCTAGAACACACATCGCCCGAGGGGTACCGTAATTGCCACTCAAGATATATAACGATGTCAACGTATGCCCTGCAAAATAATGTATCTGCAATTACTCAGCTAGGTGCTTCAGCGTGACACTTTGGACTGCGTTGCTAATATATAAGCCCCAAAAGCGGACGATCCCATTTTATCAATTGCGTGTGTACTTGGAGACGGAGGTCAAAAGCTATCTATTAATACTAATAATAATGTTGTGCCAGTAAATATCTACAATCACTATTAATTCGATACACTGTAACACGATAAATTAGACAAGTTTTTTGAGTGTAGTGGACAGGTTATAATCAGTAAATACTAATAGGCACATAATACTACAATATTCAATTAGGTATATGAAGCTATTTAAATATAACATATATAAAAAATAATAAATGCGCTATGTGCCTTTTCGTTAGTAGGTATCAAGATAATAATAAGCAAGTACAACAACTTTTCTCATTGAAGCAGCTCCACAGAGCATGTAGTGGGCGGCTGCAGGCACGAGAAGGGAGCGGTGCTCAGAATAGTATATAGTGGGTTGAAGCCAAACATGACAACTTTTAGTTTGGTCTATCTTCGTTGTGTGAGGAGGTTTGCTAGAGTTACCTCAGTGAGTGTGGGGAAGAGCTGTCTCAGGATGCCGATGGTGCGCTTGTTGCGCTCGCTCAGCTCGGAGCCGGGGGCGCCCAGGTTCAACGTCGCCAGGGTCTCCTGCAAATATGACATAATCATCATTTATTACATATTGACATTTAAAATAGACCTTGTAGTTTACACCGGAACATTACCGGCGTACTCGTATGTAGGTTAAGTACTAATGGGTAATTTTGCTTAACGATAAAACGAATTCTCAGTTGTAAACAAAAGGTCAAAATACACGTCACAGTAAATATTTACGAAACAATGGAGTTCGAGGGTCAAGGAATATTTGTCGTTTGAAATGATGATTCCCATCGCGAAACACGGCGAGCAATTATGTGGTGTGTAATTGTTTTATAAGGAGAGGTAAGGTGGCGCTGGGTACGACGGCGGTGGTTGGGGACACGCGATCTTACCATTTGGCAGTGGACGCAGCCGCCTGTGACCGTTTGGCTCACAGCCTCCGCGGTTCCGTGCCGAAATTTCGAGGGCCTCGCAATGCGGTTGACAAAACCATTCGCTTCACCGTAGGCAAGGTGGGGTTTCATGTTTTTATACACGAAGCGTGTGGCAAGATGCACAAACGAAACAAGTTTTCTCTGCGAGTAATAAATTGTCGCAATACACCGGCACGTTGTCATTTTCTCGTGATCGTAAGCCAATTATAATCGAATAAAGTTTTCAATTCGGCAGTTTTGTTGAATATAAAGATAATTGATTAAGATGTGAGTGAGCATTAATTAGCATGAGACGGTGCCAGCGCAGTGCGATCGTTGGTGGCCACAGTGGTTTAGTGAGGCGGCTCGGGCACGCCTGCCTGGGCAACGAGGCCGACGATTTGCCACACGACCTCTTCATGGAATTTTGTCTTGATCTCAGCTACAAGCACGCACACTTCACGACGTACGTACGACGTATCACGACACTGCCCAAACATCTTTAATATCCTTGGTTGCTCTTTTAATGTGGTAAAATTTCAAAATGATTGAACCTTAAAAGTAGTGGTGTCGAAAAGTTTTTGAGCAGATTTTTTAATAATTGTCATCAATCGAAACTATTAAATGTATATTTACATATTTACGTTGTCACAAAGGATGATCCTATTTTCGTTACAAAGACAGAATCCCAACTTCAAAACACATGCTACGAATAACAAAGCCTGCTGCATAAACTGTCTGCCTCCTAAATCTTCGCAATCGACACCTTGGTTCAGGTTCATCCAACTCCTTAAAGGGTAATAATAATGTTAACCTGTGCGTTGGCTGCGGGCGCGATGATTTCTATGATCTCTGGTCTGTTGTCGTCTGCGGCGGCGGCGGCGGCGGCGGCAGCGGGGTCGGGCTGCGCCGCGGGCTCGGGCTTCGCTGCGGGCTCGGGGGCGGGCGCGGCAGCCGCCAGCGCCACTAACGCTACGAAGTACACTGCACTCCTCATGTTTGTGTTAGATTAGTTTTCTTCAAGATCCTCGCGTCTTGGGTCGTCACGTCTCACCTGTTAGGAATTTGCTCATCAGTATTCATTTCTGCATTAATAAATAATGATTATTGTGAAAAGCGTAAACCGATACAGCTCCGTTCCGTGTGACAAACGCTGGAAATGTTTTACAATGATCATCTCCATATCTAGCCAGCCACACACGCATACATACATATATGAGGTAACCATCACCAACGTTCGTAAAGCTCCTTAACGAGCGATTTATCAGTACTAGGTATATAAGTTAAGTTGTACATCGGAGGCTTCGTAATGATGTAAGAAACAGCCCGCCGGCTGTTATGTAATTAGGTTACGGACCTTTAGCCCCGTCGAGGCGGAGCGCCGAGTGTGCCGCGCCGTCTGGAACATTGTTCGCCATCGCTCGCCGCCAATCTAATTTATTATATTGCGTCACTAGCCTCGTCTTTGCCTTACTATATTCCATAAACTTGCATTTATTGCTCCTTATCCTATCCTTACTTGGAACAATTAATGACGTAAGTCTGAAGAGGAATTCATCCTCTTTAACTGTGAAAATATTTAAAGTAACGGATTGACATTCTGTGGGGATGCGCTCAGGTTAGCGAGAGAAACACCTGGCCTCTACGGTAACACTGTGTATTGAATTGAGATGTAGCTCCTTATATTCGGCTAACATCGATAGCTATATACTACTATTACTACTACAGTTCTGTACGACTTAACATAATACGTAGTAATAAATAATTTTTAATGTAATGATCTAGTCCTATGCTCTTACACATCTAATAAATGTATATTTAAAACGTATATCAGCATTAATACTGTATTGAACGACAATCATGTAAATTATTCATACTTGTGTTTAGTAATATTGTACGCTATTACGAATCTACACTAATATTATAAAGAGGAAAGAATTGATTGTTTGTTTGAATTGAATAGGCTCCGAAATACTGGACCCATTTAAAAAATTCTTTTACCAATAGCAAAGTTAGGCTATATTTAATACGAGAAAAAATAGTATCGAAAAAGTACCAAAAATCGCGTACATTGTGGAAATGACAATAGAGCAAAGTGATGTAGTTTTATAGAGGATATAAGTATCTACAAATAAATCCGTGACAGTGCATGTCTAACTGTTACAGCTTTCTGGTAACTGGTTGTTCCGAAGCGACGCGAGGGCAGCTTCTAGTGTAGTGTAGTATACAATAAAATACTGTAAGCGTTGACGTGTAAATAAATAAATACCGAATGTTTTGACTGGCTCACTGTGTGTTTGTTACTACTGATATTGAAATTGAATGTCTCAACATCGTTTAGTAGTTTTGGAATAACGTAAGTTGGACATTCAAGTGAAAAATAAGGAGAGGGCGTTGCCTTCATTAGTATATCAAAGAATGTCGTACAAATGATTGCATATTCGCAATAACATTATTGAACGCACGACCTCTGCAAAAGCCAAGGTTTCTTCAATTTTTTCATTAAGTGTAATGCGATGTAATTTCTGCAGTAATTATATAATTATCGCGGTAACATTTAAATGGAATTATACGGCAGTCACATCCACGCCAAACGTCACAATAACATAGAATGTAAGAAAAACAATAGAATTTTAATAGGCTACAGCTTATTTACAATTAACAGATAAATTATAAATTTCATAATTATGTTTTAAGGAATATGGGTTCACTCGATTCTCTACATATAATGCTGCCCGTAAATGGTTATTTTTTTGGATAATACACGCACTTCCATACCTAGCTTATCAGCAACGTGAATACCGCTCTCCTGCCCCCTGGCGGTCGAACTTAGTGTGTATTAATAAATTGAGAGCGCCGTACACACGTGCACCGCCCGGCTAGGAGTGGCCGGCGGCCCGCCACTGTCCCGACTGAGGCGCTACCAGCACTAAGGGATTAGTCTCAAGACTCTCAAGAACCGAGTTGATGGAAACGATGTCAGCCTGAGAGCGTCAATTTCTGCTAATTACGCTTTGATAGATTGTTTAATACGGGCCCTCGAGCATTCGTTCAGTCCGTGCTTAGTCACGCTATTAATTAACTACGGGGCTAATAATCGATATATAAAACAAACTTAAAAATCGTATTACACTATTAAATTTGTAACTAGAGAACGGCTGCATTGTTATTGGATATTTTTGGTTTTTTGAATCCCTGTCCGTTGCGATTAGCAAAATGACCAATAAAACTATCACCTCATCAGAATGTTAGAAGGAAAGAGCAGACGAACTTTTATAATTATATAACGCACTACAATTAAACCTTGTTCTTGCGTCGTTTTTGTTACACGAACAGGTATCGCTCTTATACATACATACATATGTATGTACATATGTATATCAAGTCACGACTTTAACATTGACATTTCTCTCATTTTTAGAGAAAAAATCAAAATAATAACTAGAAAGTTGATTAAATAAAACATGTGGTTTTCATGGCTACAGTGACAGCGTCACCTAGTGGCGGGTTAGCAAGGTCAGTCGACGTCGAGGACAGACTGTACGTTGGGTCATCTATATGTCCTAGTCAAATTATGTTATTCAAAACGATTGTTTTATTTTGACGTAAACCTGAAACTGAATAAATGAAGCCAAAACAACCTACATTATAGTAATATTGTCTTACTTAACCGATACCGATATGTAGCACACGTTATTACACATCAGCTAATTCCACATTTAAAATTGCACGAAGTGAGAGGTGTGGGTGTTTCCACGTCCACGTCCGCCGGCCGCCGCGCCCGCGCCGGAGCGAGGCCGCCTCAGCCGGCTTACGTCAGACCGTTACATGTCAAAACAGAACTAACTCAATATATATATTTTGTTGAACTGCAACAAAGTTCGGCGATGCATTTCTTGATTTATATCATTATATATTTTAATTTAACAATCTCAATTTCAAAGAAAATTGTATAATATCCTTAAATTTATTTTGATTTTATTTACAGTTAATATCATTCGGAAGATTTCAATGTCAAACAAGAATTACGAAGATCCGACCAGTGTAATAATTAAGTAAAACCACAATAATTATTTGTTTTACGCGGATTTTTTTGTACAGTCTTATATGTTTCCGCATATAAAGACGTCATAAAACCATAAGACTGCTAAAATAACAACCTCCTATAAATATCTTCGACTAAATAAAGGCACTATACTGTTAATCAGCGCGCGGCGACGACCGGGTCACGTCGGGACATCCTGTTATGTCGTCGCCAGTATGGCACGCCTTCATTTTCAATCTATCGGACTAATAGATGTACCTCTGTTCGGTGCAAATTCAATCTGGAACTTATATCACACAAAACTGTCAAATATGGACCGAGTATAGGTATGAAAGAAACTCCTCAGTAGAGTATAGGACCCTTGATATTGTAATGCTAGTTTATCAAGAACATTCTCACAGTTTCATCCTATTTCATATATGTAGCATCTGCCGGCTGTTACAATGCCGCATAACATTTACAATTATAAAGATACAACTTATAATATCTCTGTTTTCCGGAGTTAACATTCAGTTCATTGTACTGATAAAATAGAAAATATTTAGAATATTTCTACATCGTTGCGTCATCAGAACTCTTATTCTCGTCTTGTAAACAAATTAACTTATTCCAATTTTACACCGCATTACGACCAGAGAGTTGTTGAAACAAAAGTAAATTAACAATTGTTTTAAGTTGTTGCTGGCGGGCGGCTCAAGAAGATGGTTATATTAATATTGGAAGCGAGGGGAGTGTCTGCACATTCCGTTTGCAACTAAATGACGCACAAGGACTGCCCTTCGACGTTATAAACAACACTGAACTGTTGACCAGTATTAGCTATAAATATTTATGTCATGTTTTTTATACTTTATTCCCTTTCTATCTGAAATAGATACAGCAAAAACTATGAACACAGTGGGTAAGCGTCTTTTTATATTTGTGAAGAAAAACTTTAGCCGATATCAGCTGATACCGAATAGTATTTGATTGCTGCAGGACGCAGATACGAGCAGATACGAGCATATGGCGGGAGTTGGTCTCTGTCGTGTTCACTGGTGCGCAATATACAGCGCCAGTCACAACCTTGATCATATTTTTTTAGTTTTATCTTATTATTTCCTTTTATATAAATTGAGCGTTAAAAATGGTAAAATGCCAAAACACGCGCGCCTTCTACGGCACTCGAAAAACGTTGCTTTAAATTTCAAAAGTGATTTGTGAGGTCGCCCACTCGTGACCTCCGTAGCACACGAGCTTCCACACACTCGTACGTTAGGTAACGTGCGAACCTACACACTAAATACGACGAACAAGTGTGGTGCTACAGAGGGAAGGAAGACATCGTTAAGGTGTTCCCTCATCGCATGTGAGGGATGCAGGCCACAGTCTAGCTGGCTGGTCGCGTCTGCAAGTTGACGGCGAACACGCAGCTCTACTCCTTATTGTAGTTTCCGCCAGTACACTGCGCGTGTATGATAACGTAATATTGATGTTTTTGTTTGATTTATTGTATTTTTATTAGGCAGAACAATGGCAGCCAATCATAATTATCACCACAACCGCACATTATAACAGAATAATGTCGTTCATCTAAGGATAATAGTTTCCTACTTAACTCGCTCTTCGCACCGCCCGCACCACCCGCACCGCCCGCGCCACCCGCGGGTCCCCGCGCTGGTATAACTACTGAGTGTCTCAAGCAGAGGGTTTTGCATTGTTATTATTTGATGCAGCAATTTAATGAGACGAAACTTACAGACAGTCGTTCTCAGTGACATCGAACATAGATCGAGTTTGTTAAAATTCATCTGGAGGCATTCAACGTCATTAATTCATTGGGACTGTGATTATGTTAGTAATTTACATAATAAAGTGAGCGAGGCATATTTAGGACAAGTTCGTTGTTTATTTGGAGTGCAGCGAGCGAGGCGGCCGCCGCGGCTGGCTTGTCTCTCGGCGCGCACTCTTCCGGCTCCGGTTGAAAGGCGGCCGCCGATTGGATACTATAATTGGATAACTTCTACAATACGTTTTCCGTTTCATTTATTTTGCGATCGTTGTAGTCAATATAAATATACATATATATTATTTATATATTCATATTGGACTTTTTATCGTATTGGTTTTTAACTGATAATTTTAAACGTGAGTAATTTGTATTTATTTGATAATTACTCTAACGCATTAGGACACAGACCTTCAATGGTCGTGTAAGGTATGAAATATCTAAATAACTAAATAAAAATTTACGCTGTTTAATGGACGTTATTATCCGACGAAAAGACAATACACCTAATTAGTACCGTATTTAAATTTAATTATTATCGTAACCGAAAAAAAAAACTAAGCTTTAAATGTAAATACCCTTCTTCGTAACCATATACTTAGAACAGAAACGACCTCCCGGAAAATTATTCGGTTAGGGCAATATCGGTTGAAAATGTCAGTTCTCTCAGCGCAATGGCGAAATACGAGTATGTAATAGCCGTCTCGTTACCTCCCAATCTGTCTCGTAATATTTATTAAACTCAAGATGAACTTCAGAGAAAGATGCTATTAACTGAAATGAGTTCATCGATCGATTCCATTTACTAATAGTTAGGTTTACAGCCACGCTTCGCTCGTTATTGGACATAGAAGGGCGAGGCAGCCGCAGCCGGCTCGACGCGCGCCGACACGCTGCGCAGCGGTGACAGCGGCACTGCTGCAGGTTCTGTCAGTAGCGGTACACTTCTAAGAGTACATTCAGATTTGAACTCAACGTTTATTATTGTAGTTTATGAATGTATTTTTATTGCTTGCCATTGTTCCGAAAAAGTTTTTCGCCGCGGTGAAGAAACGGCAAAAGCAACTCCTTAGTAAATGACTTAAATTTAGTAAATGTAAGTTGTATAACAACCGTATCAAACGACCATTGTCAATGTAGTCGCAACCAATTAGACACGCATTATTGAAGACAACTCAGAAACCACTCGTCAGATGTCGCTTAAACTAGCAAGAAACAACGGGACAAGTATTACCTATTAAATAAAAAAAAAACATCAAAATCGATCCACTCAGTCAAAAGTTACTCGATAAAAAAAAAGAAAAATAATAAAAAGAAGAATAATTCCAAAACTGCTTGTCAGCTATCGCTTCAGATGACGGGATCAAATCGTAAGCGCCGCTTTTGGATATAAAAATATTTTTTTCATAATTGGTCCACTCAGTAAAAACTTCTGAGGTAACATATGAATAAAAAATACATACGAATTGAGTACATCGTAAACAATGTGCCGCGCCGACCACTCGGCCATCCGACCATCCGCCTCCAATTCACCAATTTCATTTTATACATCAGTTTTGATATTTTGAGCAGCTAATATTTAATAAGCTGATCATTTTGGTCTCATGTTATGTTCATGCTGTGGTGTATTTTAGATGAAAAGCGATCTCAAGCATGAGTTCAGCGAGCCTGGACTACCGCCGGGCACCGACGAGCACCGTCGAGCACCACGCGGGGCAGCCGTGGGACAGACAACACGACACCGCACTACCAATTGTATTTTATCCTAATATTTTGGTTGCATAATAACATCAAAAACTTTATCTACTATTTAATGTTATCTGACTTCTCTGAACATTGTGCACTTCCAGTCAATATAGCCGTCCTAAACGTTGTCCAGGAGGTCAGGATGTTGTGACACTAACTGGCAGAGTTTCCCACTCAGTTGTTACATTAACAGAGTGTCTCTCTGAAAGTTAAATCCGGTTGTAAAAAACTGTTACCAGAACGATTTGTCGGTTCACTCGCCAACAGTCTCCGGCCGCGGGGACCAGCTATTTATAAGTGTTAAATACTCATTGATACGTAAAAACCAACAGTGAGTCGGCATTTACTAAGTTAGAGCGCCCAACGTCGCCTCTTATTGTCAGGTGGGGTTGTTGTCGAGCGTTAGGTACTTATTTTAGTTTATTGACGTCCTTACGACGACTTATAACGTCCACTTGCAGGTAGTTTCGGCTGCATTCTCAGAAATTGCGAGCGGTAGCAAGAATAACAATTAGAGGTTCATTATTGTCCTTTGGGCGTGGTGGAATGGCTGAGGCCAGGGAATGAACTCTGCTAAGGTCTGATGACCACATTCAGCGGCGCCGACTACTTTATCGGCGATGTTTAAAGTCATCCTCGGATATATAGAGAGACAGACGAGATTGATCGCAGCAGAACATGAACATGATGTTGGATCATTTTAAATGGTTGTATCCGCGGTGTGTCCAGCATCTGGCCGGCGTCACCGACTTCCTCGAGGTGTTAAAGAGCACCTTGATCTTTAGCCGAGATGAGTGTTTGTGTGACGCAGGTTAGCGTCACATGTAGGTCGGCGCCGTACAGCATGGTTCCGTGCTGTGTTACCACATGTTCGTCGACCTTCTGTGTACATGTTGACTTTTAACTTATCCTTTGACACGTGCAACAATGTATTTTCCGTTCAACCGCACACATCAGTATCATGATGCAACTTTTTATTACAAATACGTACACCGCAAGTGTTTACATTTATTTTGTTTTTAATTTAAATACACCATACGTTATAACTGTATTTAGCATTTGACATGAGTCAACTGTGTTTATTTCATAGTGGTGTTCGTAATATATGCAGCAACGTGACACAAACAAACAGACATTAGTTGTGCCGCAACAACGCACATCATTTGCGTGTTCATTGTGAGCGACAGAACGAGCATTCAGCAGCTCCGCGGTTGTTTGCTTTCATCTCTTCTTTCATATTTAACTTTGAATAATAAAGGTTGGTCAAACTTTACGCAAACACAACATTAGCGCAACACAATGTGGGTTCATTTTAATTTTTGCTTGTTGTTTAATTTGTCAATATATGTATGTATGTATGTAAGGTAGCTATCTCGCCATTGACCGCTCGACCTATCGACCTTCGCTCTCGTGAGGGGCGAGCCGTCGCCGTCGTGGACACCATTCAATATATTGAGTAAATATATGGAAACAAAACAACTGTTGTAACATAACCATCACGTTGGTATATACGTCGTATGTGTATGTTACACCTTGCTCGCTAGCCGGCTACATGCAAGGTGCCGCACGCCGCCCGCGCTATCATCTCCTCCCTTACACATGTTTGTATGTTGTTCCAGCAACCACAATTGTTTGATTATTTACTTACACACATACATGTGCTACGTATGGAGACAGCCCTAGTACTCAATTAGCCTTTCATCATCTCAACCCATCACGGCCCACTATTGAGCATGGGTCTCTTTTCTGAATGAGAAGGTTAAGGTTATAATCCACCACGCTGGCCAAGTGCGAATTGGCAGACTTCTCACACTTTTTTGAGTTTTGCGAACTCCCCGGCATGCAGGTTTCCTCACCATGTTTTCTGTCACCGTTATAGCGAGTGACATTTAAATGCTTAAAACGCACGTAACTCTGAAAAGTCAGAGTGCGCGCCCTGGGATTCGAACTCGGACCCCCCGAGTAGAAGGCTGAATTCTTAACCACTAGGCTATTACAGTCCTATACGATCGTGCTCCAAGGAACGACAGCGCAGACGAGGCGCGTCACACGTCACAGGTGCAGGCGGCCGGTCCGCCAGGGGAAAGGAGATCGCCTCCATTGCGACTCGACGTAGCCTTATTATAACCATTTCAAATATTAAATTTTTAATTTTGTACTAATTAAATTTATTATAATAACTTGTATGTACTCGTGACTTTGACAGGCCGCTCGGTCTAGTGGTTAGTGAACCTGACTACTACACCGGAGGTCGTGGGTTCGATTCCCACCCAGGTCAAACTTTTCTGTGATGAGCAGGATTGTTTGTTCTATGTGTCTGGGAGTGTAATAGAAATATGTATATAAGTTTATATTTAAAAGTACAGGTTTATGTATGTTAATCAGTTATCTGATCACCATAGTACAAGCTAACGTTTAGCCGTGTGTGATTTGTCTAAAGATATTTTATTTATTTCTTATTATTTACAGATGAACTACAGGGTATCAGGTTATCAGATCAAATATGCAGCAAGTTCGCATGTTAAGCAGTAAGAGAAAAGAGAACAAGGTTTAATAAAAATATTTAAAAAAACAAGCTTTAATTATAGATCCATAATACAAAGAAACAACGTCTGCCAATCCGCACTGGTCCAGCGTGGTGGACTATAGCCTTAACCTTCTCATTCATAGAAGAGACCCGACCTCAATAGTGGGCCGTCATGGGTTGAGATGATGATTGTTAACCGTTGAGGAGTTCTCTTGTCTGGAGCCAATCCCGAACGTAGTATCAGGTCATGCTGGACATAAAAATGTATTGTCTTTATCCAAAATTTCCTCTCCATAAGAGGATTTGGGTCTAATTAAGCTAGTAAGATTCGATCCGTAACGAATAAATATACAATACTACCTTACTAATATACAAACATACACTGCGAGTTAAATAAAAACTTGTAAAAACATAACATGAAGAAAAGAACGTGTGACACTGACATATGTCAATTGTTGTCAGATGTTGAATTATGGCTACAGATTAAAAATAATATTGAAGTTAACAATAATGTCTTATTTTATAGATAGTCAAATATTTCACGACCCACAAAGTAAGATGAAGTTATTAAACTTGTTAAACATAAAATATTGCATAAGCTAAAACTTTCTCTTTCAAGGCTATGTTGTAGAGCACTCAGTATTCTACATCGAGCAATCATTTATACGAATCGAGTTTTAGGGTTCTTTAATAAAATATAATACAAAATATATATTTTTAAGATACCTGGTCTATTTGAAAACTTGTAATTTTGTGTTGTAGTCATCGTGGAGTATCGTTGCACAAAGCTTATTTACATTAATTTCTCGTCCTACTGTAGGCCCATATCAGACTCCAACACGCTGCTCTAGCGTGAATCGGAAGGTTATCTGGTCAACTCAGGATTTTTATGTCACTCGAAAGCCTCCGACATGTCTTGACAACTGCTACGTTTCCTCTGAAGCACGGAAGCACTCATATTTTTATACCTCTAGCGATGTACCATCTTCCTAAGACTGTATTCGTTGTTTAAATTGTCGATGTTTATGAACACTTCAACGCAGCATATATACATAATCATTTTATTAAAAATAGAAATCTATATTTTTATCGATTGGCACTAATAATAAAATTATAACGGGTTCAATTTTGTACATTAGGTATTTTTTGAAAATTTTGATCTTCACGACTGACATCGACTGTTCGAGCTTCACGCAAAAACCACTGGACAGATTTAGACGAAACTCGGTATAGTCGTAGTAAAACCCGAGAATGTTCATAGGATATATTTTATCCCAGGAAATGGCTTATTTCCCGCAGGTTAAAATCAGTATGGCAACTCCGAAATCAATGGACCAATTTAGATGAAATTTAGTGTGTTTGTAGCTTATGTACGGGAAATGGTTATAGGATACTTTTTATCCCAGAAAACTGTTTTTTTCCCGAGGGATGATAGGTCAAAATTGGTATGGCAACCCTAAAACCACCCGACAACTGTTCTTCCGAAGCGAAGCGTGGGCAATTCCAAGTGAGGCATAAAACGATGTTTCTTGAATCACATCTTTACTCACACATTCAGCTATTATATTGCATGCAAATATTTAATTAAATATATAATTTTAATTATTAACTAAACTACTTTGTTTTAATTGACAATTTATTAAAAAGTTCTCTATAAAATCTAAAAACAAAATTAAATAGAAATTAAATAAAATTACAAACAAATATCAAATTATAAAAAGTCGAAACAGGAATGTCCAAATTCAATACCATTTATAATAACACATTATAAATTATTACACAATTCATCGTCAGAGGAAGAAAGACATTATAATAATACTTTATATTAAATAATTTAAAAGTAGTGTATGAAAGCAATTTGTTTATTGTCAGCCACCAACAGCCAGTGCACAGCGCGTTCTTGCTCACGGCTCTGACTCGACTACCCCCGCTACCTGTGCCCCAAGACAAATATAATTCCTCTCTCACAGAACTCAAGGCTATCGAGATAATAAGGCAACTATCTCAATAAAATATTGTAACTACGGAACACTACACAACGTATCGGCTGACTAGCATGGTCGATTTTATAAGTTATTCAAATAAATTATCGTTGAATTTCGGTCTGCATAATTTAGGGTTTCATAGAATATTACAGAGAAAAATATATTATTGGAACTTTTGTAGCTTGTCATTCGCAAATTAGTTACTTATCAACACAATAAGATTAGATTGTCTGTACTTGTGTACATTTATTTTTATTATAGACACATTGGTTGGTATTATATACTAATATAGACACATTGGCTCTCACCTGCATAAACTGTATAAAGAAGTAACTCGTAAAGTATATTATGTTTATTTTATTTATTTATTTTATTTAGGACTACCAACAGAAAGTACACAACATAAGTAATACAATTATATCTTAAAAATAACTGCGACATGTGTGCCTTTCTACTTA
>DWJZ01005244.1:0-14298 GCA_018249125.1 Asbolis capucinus | reverse complement strand
ATATATAATTCAATGTTTGTTTGTTTGTCCTTTATAGACTCTGAAATGGTAGGAGATAGAGCACTGATGTCTTCAGCTACTTTGTTTAGAATTCTCTGGAATAAGTTTTGGTGTCAAAATTATATCAATCGGAGACATTTTGATGAGTTTATGCGCAGCAACGCGCTTTATGCACAGCAAGTTATATACAAAACGAAAAATATACGTCTGTTGTAATAGTTATTGTATTCTGTTTCTTTAGTATTAATTGTTATAGTGACAACGGAAAAATATCTGAAAACATTTCAACTTTCTAACCTATCACGGTGCATGAGATAGACTGGTGACAGACAGACAGACGGACGGACGGATACTTAGTAATGTTGTTTTTTTACCCTTTACATAAATCCTAAAAACGAGATAATTTGTTTTACTAAACTCATAAGGAATTTCTATATCAATAACGGATTTTTAACTCATTTTAAATCAGTTTTTGTCGTAAACTAAAAATGTGTTTGATCTCGTGTTTTGTCCAAATACACAATATACTCTGTATAACATTCTTTATAAAAAATGATATAAGAAAACTAATCGGTTTTGTGATTACAATTGTATGGTTTGGTAGTGTTTTTATAGAAAATCCATTTGGGCATCACATAAAAAAATATGTGGGTAGATTAATAAAAACTCAATTTATACAAATAAATGTTTTTTAATCGTTTAAATAGACCGACTCCAAATGCCTTCAAAACTAACCGTCAGATGTCGTTCAAAATGACATGGAATTATCCGAAAAGTACTGACTTTTGAAAAAAAAATCTGAAATCGATGTACGCAATAGTTAATAACTCAAAAACCACTCGTCAGATGTCGCTGAATGGGACCAATACACCAGCACCAGCTTTCATTAAAAAAATAACAAAATCGGTTCACTCATTAAACAGTTCTAAAGTAACATATAAAAAAAGAATAACCGCTTTTTATAGGATAGATTTTATCCCGATTGTAGATTCCCCTGGGATGAATTGGATTTTGATGGAATGTTTATTTCTCTTTCACGCAAAAACTACTGAACGAATCCGAATTAAATTCGGGACATATATAGATTGTAGTCTAAAATAACATACATATATGCTACCGAAGCTGCGTAATGTGTTGATAAAAAGTAGCGTATGTGTTATTCCAGAGTATAATCTATCTGTATGCAAAGTTTCATTTTAATCCCTTTGACATAAACGTGCACATCATCCCAGGGGATTCTTCAATCGAGATAAAATCTATCCTAGTTCATTTCCTGGATGTGGCCTATTTGTATACCAAGTTTTATCTATACTAATATTATAAAGATGAAAGATTTGTTTGATAAGAATAGGCTTTGAAACTACTGGGCCGATTTTTCAAATTCTTCCAACACTAGAATGCTATATAATCCCTGATGAACGTACGTCATAGAATATTTTCAAAAACGTTAGGGGTCCGTAACAAAATTTCAATAATATAAGCCAACGTTTACAAAAATCCTTATATCACGTACAATGCTCAAATTATTGACAATAGAGCAAAGTGATGTACTACAGTTTTATAGAGGACATCAATGTCTACAAATAAGTCTCTACCATATGTCTGTTACAGTTATGTCACAATAACTACTTTTTTTCTACTATATATGATGTGCTACAGATTTGAGTACATCAATGTCTACAAATAAGTCCGCGACACCATATGTCTAATTTTACAGTTATGTCACAATAACTACTTTTTACTAGTTTATAACATTAGTAGCATAACCAAACCTGTATGCATGCAGTTGGACGCGCAAGGGGACAACTTGCTCCACGCCTGTGTGCGCAAGGGTGACCAGTACGCTGACGTGCTGAGCGAGCTGGTGCGCAAGGACGTCCACGATGTCCCACTGTTCAACGTGCACCACAGCAACAGCGATGGTGAGTACATCAATCTGACCTGGTGGTTTGATCGGCATCTGGAACCGGGGGGTTTCGGGTTCAGATCCTGCACGCGCTTCTAATTTTCAAAGTGCGTATTAGAGTTGATTAATACTTGTTACGTTGAAGGAAAACTTCGTGTGGAATGGGCACTCCTGAAAGTTGTCCATAAAGTTCTCGATGTGAAGTTCACCAATCCGCACTTTGCCAGCGTGGTAGACTATGGCCTATACCAGTCAAATTGTGAAAGAAGACCCGAGCCCAATAGTGGGACAGTTGTGGGTTGCAATAATAAAGATATTATGCTGCTACGGGTACTCACGATTACTGTTTTTCGCGCCTTTTCGCGATATTTCAACCCAGTTGTATGGATTACGGAGCTGGCTGCGTAAGACAATAAAGGCGTAACTCCTGCATGTTATTTTCGAGTTTCGCCCTTATTGTCATAGGATAATACTACGTTAGCACTGTTCAATGTAAATGTGCCCTGCAGGGTACATGCCGCTCCACCTCGCCTGTAGCACCCACAGCGCGACCGAGCCTCGTCTGCACACCACACACGTGCTCATGGAGCACGCTGGCGCCGACATCTGGCGAATGGTGAGATTGTCCTGCTAATATTATAAATGCGACAGTTTGTAAGGATGGATGGATGTCTGTTACTCCTTCACGAAAAAACTACTCTACCGATCTGGATGAAACTTTGCACAGAGATATATTTTAGTCTGAAATAACACATAGGCTAATTTTTATCAAAGTACCACGCAGGCGAAGTCCCGGTCGGAAAGTAGTATTATAAATGTGAATTTTTTTAACAATTTTAACTACACCTTCCATCCTAATGACATTACATTTTTATTATAAGCATGACCTGATACAAAGTTCAGGATTGGCTCCAGACCAGGGAACTCCTCAACGGTTAGATGTGTTTCTGCATATGAAATAAAGCTTGTGTTTTAAAATATTTTAATAAATTTTGTTTCACACCTATTGCGTTTAATTACCAACGAACTAAGGAAAAAATTTAAAACCGTCTACGTTTACCAAATTACACCAATTGTACCTACTTGCATTGTGGAACGTGTTTTGTGTTGGCTGTTTGATACGAATTAAACTACACACCAGCCTACATCAAGTGAGATGATATATGTATGTCGCGCCACAATTTTGTCGTTGAACCGACATCCAGTTGTATTTTTGATCGCAGCAAATTACATATCTTTCTAAGCTGTATTATCATCTCCAGGATGTGAAGGGCGGTGACACAGCGCTGCACCTCGCGGTGAACTCGCCCAACTGCGACCTCCACCTGGTGATGGTGCTGTTCCACCACTTCGAGCGGAGCGAATGGAAGGCTCTCGCGCAGGCACACAACAGAAGGTAATAATACATACACAGAGACACACACAGAGAGAGCGAGAGACAAAACAGACACAGAGAGAGAGGGAGAGACAAGGGAGACTGAGAGACACACAAAGAGAGAGAGAGTCAAGATAGACACACACAGAGAGAGATACAAGACGGACACACACAAACTCTTTTTAATTAATAACTTTAGACTTTCTTTATCGTGCACGGTACATTTTTAAACGTTTTACTTCTAAATCATGTTATTTGCTTGGTGATAAATGCATAAAGTATGTTAAAACGAAAATCAATAAATTATAAAAGTATAAAACACAGTACTTCAATAGGTTGAAAAATTGTCAACGGTTTTGTCGAATTAAGGATGTCAGAGTATGAGTTAGTGAATGATGTTGTGTTGTATTTTTTTATATGACTGGTACGACTATATTTATTTGTGGTTGGTACTTGTTCTTTGGTCACTACTCAGTTAAATAACTAATTAGATAAATATAATGAGTTTAGTGGAAAAAATCTCATTTATGTAAGAAAAGATTTTTTATGGTTTGTTTACATTTATTCCGGATCGAAGTTGCACCTAATATAGGAACGCTTTTTTACTTAAACTGTATCCGCTGATGTTTTTACTTCAGATTGTGAGTACTTAAATAAAAAAATAAAAAACATCAAATTAAATCTGTTCTTTCCATCCACAGCTCTGTGTCAGCAAGAGACTACGCACGTTCAGCCAGTAGATCTTCCTCCAGACCAAACTACCCTCAAGAGGTGTTGGAATTCCTCAAGAAATGCCGTTGATAATATCTGTCATAAACACACTTACAAATGTCGTTTTTTTTGCATTTCAAAGTCAGTTAAGTGAAATTTGACACTTGAGATTTTCAATTTGAATGTAACTTTAAATTTTCGGCTCACCAGATATGTTAGTGTTAGATTTTAAAAGTATATGTTAAAATGGGAAGCTCTGTAAGGTGGTAGAATTTCGGATAGGGTTACACCAACGGTGATATAACCTAGTAGACGAATTGTGTAGTATATCCTGTCAAACAATACAAACAGGAGGTTGATATAAAATTATGACATATAATATATCACAAGCATTGACCTGTACGACACGGCGTCTTATAAAAGGTCGGTTAGTCTATTGTTTTATCAGAAACAGTTCGCTACGTAGTCTAGGTTATATAGTCGATGAGTTAAACCAATATGGGACTGTGATATGTTCAGTTAAAGATAAAGGTTTGGCAGGAGCAAGCGGGCTAAGTAAATATATATATATATCATTATGATATATATTATCAGATAGAAATGTGTGGAATAGACTCTATCATTAGTTAGTGAAAGGGACTCCATATTGGGTACCTTCTAAAAATATAGAAGGAACCCCAAAAGTAGGGGTTCAGTCAACATTGTTCTGACTTGTTTTATATTACAAAGTTTGGTGAGCATTTATCTATTTCGACAGGTCATTTGGTAGTGTGACACTTCTGTGAAGTGCTTTAATTATTATTGAAAATGAAAAAAGTAAAAAATATTTGTTCTATAATTTGATGGATGTATAGTACTGATATCAGTTTAAATGAATCCTGTACTTTTTTATATTTATATATTTTTTAAGCACACTGCAACTTGTACATTTTACAGTGGAAACTACGACGCGCGTATCTTTGCGCGACACTGTCTCATTGTAGAAAATGTTTAGGGAAACACCTAATCTTGCCTGAGAACATCCGCGATCTTGAACCCAGGGACTTCCTCCGTTCCTCGCAACGGTGGGCCCTGGAGACCAGATTATAATTCTAATGGCCACAATAGATCTAACATGGTTGCAGTGGCCATTGAGTTTTTATCTCTTGGCCATCTTTACAAATCATAATATATATATATATATATATATATGTAATATCATATATGTATATAGTCGCAGTGTTAATAATATATCCCAGTGATGTTCAGAATAAATTATAATCGTAATCTAAAACATCACTTTGCTAACGTCATTAAAAACCAAAAATATATACAAGCTAGTTTTCTGTATATTTCTCTTAGGCTTAGGAATAAGCCATATTTCATAATATACGAAGTATTTTAAGTGAATGCTGTTTGTAATTTTTTCATAAAAAAATGTCAATTTACAAAATTTATCTTCATTTATAAATCAGATGTTACAAAGAATGGAACCTACTTTCCACCTTTCTAAAAAAATCTTAAAATCTTATAAAGGATTTGTATAAGATTAAATATACATCCTTGATGTGGTTTAAAGATTTTATAAAATCTTATAAGAATCCAGCATAGTGGAGGCCTAACGCGAAAATATTCGAGAGTTATACGAGATGCCTATATATCTAGTTTACCGGCTAATACCGGATATTTTATGAACATATATTTTTTCTTAATAATGTCGTAAATTAATGAGGTAATAATTTCCGAATAATTTTTCGTTATATTGTCAGTTTTTTGTTTAGGTTTTTTGATAGATAAGGTATTTTTAAGTATAATTTAGCAATAAGTTAGTATTTAGTATCTGTCAGTGCGGTTTGAAAGAATGAAATTCTATTTTTTGAAGTTAATATTGTTTTTTTTTATCTTTATGTAGTTCTTTTTATTTGTGGATAACTTTCCACTATACAATGCCATGTTTTGAACAAAATGTGATTTTGAGTCATCGTTTTTTTTTCTTTTCTTACTTTTTAGCGTTATGTTAATAAAATAAGTTTAAGTATCATTTGTGTTTTTGTTACTAAACCATTTTTTTAAGTTGATTACGTTCGTATGTTTTTATAGCAGTTGTACTTGATAAGTATTGTGGTATAATCACGTGTCTTATAAAGTTGATATGTCATTCTGTGTATAGATAATTCACGTATATACCAAGGATGACAAACTGCGCTAAGTATAATTCTAAAATAATTATGAAGTAAGTTTGTTTACATAAATAAATACGCATAATATTATGATCTCTAAAATGATGATTTGGTTATTTTTACTTTTGTCTTGAAGTTCAACAGATAATAAAAAAATTATATATGCAATTGTTATATCACTTCATGAATATGTTTGATAGTTACATGTATTTGTTGGCCACAGTAACAGATACAGTAACACCCGCCAATTTATCATGTTAAATGAAAGTCGAAAACACAATTTCGATTGTTTTTTTATGTATCTTTTATGTTGTGTAAATACTTTTGAGACAATAAAACGTATTTTTTGAAACGCTTGTTTTCTTTAGTAATTCGTACCTTCGGCCATTAACTTGACCATTATATTGAATATTTAAACTAGGAATTTATATTCTTTGTATAAATAATGTTGTAACATCTGTGACCTTAGTGCCAAATTGTGGCGCTTAGATTAAATTCAAATGTTTTGATACTGAATCTTAGTAAATTAAAAGAGAACAGATAAAGTTGATCTACCTTTACAGGGTGGGACGTCCCCATTTCTTCTTGAGAAACAAGCTATGGCGTTTACCCACTACTGAGCACGGGTCGAAGCAATGTTTTTCAATCGGAGGTTAAAAATATCTGGCGACTTCCTTAGGCTAGATGGACTTAAAATTTGTGATAATAATTTTACGATAGACTTAAAATTTGTGATAATAATATTACGATTTTTTTTGCAAGAGACTAGCTGTCACTAACGGTCGCGACGCACAGAATGCAAAGAACTGGCCTAGGCTCCACGGCGCTCTGGATGCTGAGCGGATCGATTTAGAAAAAGGAGAGAAAATCAAGGAATATTTTGAGAGAACGTTAGGTACAGCTGGAATTAGAAAAATCTGGGTTGCAAACTTTACATCTGTAGATATGCAAGCAGATAACCCATAAGGACGAAGTTTTATATTCAATTTTTGAAAATGATTTAAGTTATAAGCTATGAAACCTATTATTCTGAAAAAACATGTTTTTGTCGTAGTTATATCTCAAAATGGATCACTTTGTTTGACCGTTATATACATTTGCTGACCACAATAACATGTGCGGTAGTTTTGTGATTTGGTCACACACTTGGGGAGATCATAATTAATCATTGTTCTCACTTATTCAGATTCGTAATTTTATCCAATTATAAAATTTTAATCTCCAAATGATATGGCAAATTTCAGCCGACTGTTTTGTTTTATTCCAAAATATTAATGAACCATACCAGATATTTTTATGATATAAAAAGACAAACTAGCATATTAACGCATATGCAAACAAACATCCATTTAATATTTTTATCACTGGAAGGGAACTGCGGCGGACATAAAATAATATAAATAAAACACGATCTAAGAGTCGCAACCATTTTATTTTGATTCGAGACTGCAGATATTCCCCGCGGACGGGAGTTATAAAATCATTTGCATCCCCACAGACATAGTGAAGTCGTTTCATATTGTACGAAACTACTAAACAGCTTGTAAAAACATCACAACACTAAATTTACATTTCACTATTCGTTTCGGTCTTAACCCTTAAGGGCTACGAATTTCACACGTTAAAACCTATTTTCACATGATATTAAAATTACATTTGTTCTTAAAATGACTGTATTTTTACAATTTTTGTATAGAACATGAGTAAAAATGTGCTTTTTTACATTAAAGTTTGAAAATGCAAAAACGAATTTAAGGTATAGATAAGAGGTAAATTATGTTCTTGGTACACCCCTAAAGGGTTCATACATTTACAAAGAGGTAAATTATATTATTATTCCACCCCTAAAGGGTTCATACATACAGTTTCGGCAGTGATACAGACTATGCAACGACAACTTCACTACGCTACACATCGACATCACAAACACACACATCTAAATTTTAAATGCAGATTATAAACCTGTACTTTGAATTCGAAAAATGTACTCAAAAATTATGTTCTCAATATTTCAAGTAGCATGTAAAAAAGTGATAAATTTTAATAAGATATTTTATATTAATAAGATTAGAAAATGTTTACATGTGATTTCTACAAATAAATTGCTACCGTACAAAATGCAATATTAATGAATTTACAGGCTTATACTCCAGTGATACATCTTATTTATAATATTATTAGATAAAGATTTTTGAACGAGTGACATGGTTCCTGCAACATCGGTAACTGACAAGTTTTCTTCAACAAAACCAATCAGTACGAAATTTGAATTTAAAAAAAGGCGGCAATTCTACTACCTCTAATCTGTGGCAAGGACCACAGCGTCAACATTCCAAATTAGAATTAAATTGGTGAAATTTTTTTACATGGGACTTTTTATACAAAAAAGTCGTAAACATTCAGCCAAATGTAATTAATTATTCTCTTTTCAAAAAACAAATGTCACCGCGTTCAAACGCAAAAATATGTAACATAATTACATTTTTCATGACAAAAATATGATCTTAAAATATGCAACAAAACAATATTATCAATAAGATTATTATCACAGAGTATGAAAAGATAAGGCCAGTTAACGAATAACCTATGAAATTTAAATCATATATTTATACAGTTATAATATATAGATTAATAATTTCGCCACTTATATTAACATTGTAGATCAAAGTGTATCGTATGGCATTGAAATGAGGTTATGAAACCCTATATTTTAAAAGTGGCGTATGTAACAGATTAATAATTTGTCTAATAATGACTATATGTTGAAATGTCTGTATGTCATTTTTATACTGTGCTAAATTAAGTACAAAATATTTTGATTTGCACAAATTGTCCTCAATTTATCAAAGTATATAAAGGCACATTATACAATAACAAAGTTATATTTGGCTACATATTTTGATTTTTTTTTTATGCAAAATTTGACTGTAATAACTCTTACTTATCGACATTCGAATTGAACACTTTTTATTTCTTTAACTGCAGAAAAAAAGAGAAATGCAAAAACACACACGTCACTTATACTAAAACAAAGTGTTTCACCCAATTGTGGCAACATTCACTGTTCGTTTGAGCAATGTTGCCACAAATTAAATTGCAAAACTTTCGTCTCCTGGAGATTTCAACCTGAATTATACAATATACATAAATTATATTTACAATGTATATAGGAAATTATATGTCACACTTTTAGTGTTTATATTACAAAAGAAATTATACTTCAGTATTAAATGAATGAACATTTTGTTTCAGTACAAAACTAGGTTGAAATCCCAAAGAAAACTACACGCCACAAGAAAAAAATATTTTTTTTTTACAACCAATTTTTTCCTTTTTTTATTTTGTGTTATGTGTACATACATATACTTGAGATCATTTTTTTTCTGATTTTTCAAGATTTGTATTTTTTTTGTCATTTATAATAATAATGAACATTTACGCCTAGGTAATATATTTATAATAATTACACTTAACTATGAATTAAGAAAAAATAAATGGAGAAAAATAATGCCAACATAAATGATTTTTTTTAATTTCTCGTACGAAAAAAATTTATATTAATGAAATTTCGAAAAAAAATTATATATAAACTCCAATATGAGAGTTAGTCAAGATTTTTTACAAATATTATTGATATTTTAATTCTAATGAATGAGACTGTCCAAAGTAATGTTGCCTGTTAACTACTGATATCCCCTTTCACTCACACCTTGAGAAGTGAGCGAGAAAGTATATTTGAGTGATTAAAAACCAAGATGGAATAATAAAATTTTAAAAGAAGATTAAATAAGAATGACATTTTACACATTATTAAAATAATAATTTAATTAGGGGAGAACTTCTATATCGACAGCGAAGACAAGTAGGGGCGAAACTCTGAAAGAAGAGTCAATATATCCCTCTTTACTACTCTGCGAACGATTCCCCACTCTATGCAAGTAGTTATTAGACAACAATACTGTGAAAAGCGTAAAAATACACAGATGAAAACAGAAATAACTCTAAAAAATCGGTGGAATAATTTCTAGGTTCACAACTGACAAATCTAAACTCCCCGGCATTAGATGATTATCCCACATACAAGCCATATAACATATACATCAATGTAAATTCATCAGTATAACACACACATTTCTTCCATATGTGTGCAACATTAAACTGCTTTAAGATGGCCCTGAGATGGTTATAATCACTAATTGGACCCGTTAGGTGACTTGATTATTAAATTGTAGCACAACATTTTCCAGGCCCGTTAGTTTCTCATAACATGTCCATATTCTAACAGTATTATCTAGTCAATGAAATCATTAATGTTTTTATATAAATAGCATATGGGAACATCACGCACAATTTTGTATTATTTTAAAATAGTTTTTTAATATGTAAACCTTACAATCTACAAAATATGGAATATTATTCATTTTCTTCATCTATTATGTCTCCATTCACACACACCATCACAGAGATATTAGCTACATAATGTTTGTGTGTGTGTGCGTGTATGTATGAAATCATATTCCCTTTATAATTCAATGCACACCTGCTACTACAGATTTTAATACAACATACATATTTGTATAGATAAATTGTCAAAGAAAAAAGTAATTTTTTTATGTTCAAAAATCTAAATAAATTATTTTTTTTATTATCTAGGTCTGACTGATTTTAAAAGAAAGTGCGGCTTCATCGAACGCGTGAAAATAAATGCAAAATGTTGGAAATATGTCAAAAAAGAAACATACATAACACACACATACAAAAACACACATCCGCTCAAAACAACCTTCTCGTCTAGATAAATCGAGACAAGTAATAAAAATACGAATTATTATTAAGTAAAGCTTTCAAAATATGATAATTGTTTGTATATATGTATGTCTGTGCCACCGTTGAGCGTAAATGTAGGATATGTAGTAAAAATTAAAAAAAAAATTAACCTACTTTGATATTCGAAATACATCAAAGTCATAAATGAAAGTGATATGGAACAACAAAAGAAATTTTTAATGGTGATATCACATCACCTTTAACTCTTAATGAAAATTAATAATTATTACATTATATGGAAAATACTCTTACTAATTGTTTTTTTCTTTTAAATAAAAAGGGCGCCATCAGATTGTTCTACTACAATATACTTTGATTAGACTCAAACAGTGGAACACATAGACGACAAGGTTGTTCAAGCCTCATATTCTCAAATAAACCTATTTCAAATAATACTCCGAAATCCCCCCTAAACCGGTTCGATATTCATTTACACACCACACCTGGCAATTTCGAAATGTATATACATGACTTTTTCCTCATTACACAAGTGAATATTCATTTTTAATTATACAACAACATATCCCTTGACAATTTTAAAACAAATTTCATTTTATACATTCTAAAACAACTGCAAATAAAGGCACTTTTTAAAGTCAAATGATACTGGCACACATTAAATTTGAACAAAAAAAAAACATTCTTGTCTATACACTTGCATACATATAAAAAGTCATACAACTGATTTTTACTTCCTTCAACGTTCCTTATAGACATCGATTCTATTTCCTACTGGACACCGCAGCCGGACAATTTTAAGCAAATCATAAGATCAAATGATCTTACATTAGACACCGTGATGATTTACTGACCAATATCTGCGAATTATAATCACAATTTTATATGAACCAATCACTGTACAATATTTCTCGTCCAATTATCCGCTGTGTCCGTATTGGAAATTGCATAGAGCATAGCAGTATATATTATATATATCATCATTGTTACGAAGATAACTTATCTTAATCTTGCTCCTGCCGTATGGTGTCCATGTTGCCGTGGTCACGCGTGTTGGAGGGGGTGATAGAGGGGTATTCAGTTGTGGCAGTACACTGGCAACACTGGACTTCGCGGCCAATCGGAGGTGTCCTCACTCTCGCTGCTCTCGCTGCCCGATCTGACAATCAAATTATATTTATTAGATATTGAAATGAAATGGTATTTATTGCATTAATGTAGTATGTACAACAACATAAAATTATGCTTACATGTGCCTTATAAGGCGTTGACAAATTTGTTACGTAAAAATTAAAAAGAAAATATAAATAAAATACATAATTAAATTAAAATATAAATAAAATTATTTTCGCATAGTCATTTCTTACTCTAGTAAATAAAAAGGTCAAAGTTATCACTCCGTTGAACTACATATACATATAGCCAGACCGTTGCCACTTCAGCAGTCTAATTCTGTTCAATGTTGGTTATCTTTATTCTTCTACTATTATTGCTGACCCACTTTGCAGAAGACTACCAAGCTTAGCGCTCTCCATAGCACATTGTGCAACTTTGAGATGTATGTTATAGAAATTAAATAAAAAAAACATTACCTATTTCTGGGCGGAGACGCGTCGGCTGCCAAGTGTTGCTCCTCGATGGTGGGCAGGAGTGACGTCAGCCGGTCCGTGGGCCGGAGCACCTGCAAACAAATAACATGTTATTAACCCCAGATTCAACAAAAAGGCATCTGATAAATAAATAGCCATACTAAAGCAGTATTCAACAAAATTTTAGAGTCGTGACTCAATGACGTCATTTAAATCTTTATCTCAATAGAAATTTAACTGCCTTACTACCCGCTTTACTTTGGCACACAATATGAATTAAAAAAAAATTAAACGCGTTTTAGAGACAGTTTCGAAATTACTTCGAAAAATACATCAGCTACCAGGCAACAATTGTTGGTATTTTTTTTTCCATTGTGGACAAACTATAGTCATTATTTTTCAATCAGTCAGTCAATCACCTTGAGCGTCCGCTCCGAAAGCCGCCACACAAGCCGCTGCCGCTGCGGGGCCGCCTGGCTTGCGCCGTACCGCGCCACCACCGCGCGCACTCGGTCCCCAGCCGACACCAGCGATGCCTCCGACATCTGTCACAACAACAACACATTCACAACTGCAACGCTAGCATTGGTACGCTACATAATTATTGACATTTGTCATCAAAGCACACACTGACAGCGCATAGACTGTCACGCTGTTTCAAATTGAAATTATTGTGTACTCGGTGCAAATTCGTTCTGGAAAATGTACAATATAAACTTGCCCAATTAGTATGGAACTATGGGTATAAGTATACCTATTTTATCAGTATGTAAAACCACACACGGCTATCTGATGAAACGTTAACTGGCTACCAATACAGTCTGTACAAAATCAAGCTTTAAAAAAAACAGAAATTAAATGAATAGTGCCATAATCTTATCCTAATAAATTTAGATTCTAAATGTTATTTTTATGAAATTTACACTATACAACATTTCTTTCGAAAATAAATCCTTTATTGTCTTTAATTAACCCTTTTTAAAAAAATAAATATCTTTGGACAACTTACACACGGCCATCTGACCCCAAACTAAGCGTTAGCTTGTACTACGGTGATCAAACAACTGATAAACATACATATACATTTTTAAATAAATATTCAAATAGACATTTACACACAGAACAAACGTTTCTGCTTATCACAGATAAGTTTGACCTGGTGAGAATCGAACCCACGACCTCCATCCAGCCAGTCAAGTTCACTAACCACTAGACCAACCGGCCTGTCAGATTAAATTAAAGTGAAATACTAACATGACAGTAAGACTGAATCTGCAGTGCATAGTCGTACAGGCAGTAGGCATCAGCCGGCACCGGCGCCCCGCCGGACGCTGCCGCCAGCCTGCTCCATTCAACCAGCTGTTGTTCTGGAAACAGACAGATTACATCATTAGTTGAATGATGTACATTGTAAATGATCAACGAGCACACAAGTAAGTCACTATGGAAAAAATTTCCTATGCTTTGTATACACATAATTTACAACGCTTTATATGAAATCAAATTAAATGAAAATGAAATTAAAATAATTTTTATTTCATCTTCGTTACTCGAAAATATCGATACCACCAAAGAACAAACCGGTAATGTGTTATTAAGATATTTTTAATGTTATGTAATTTTTGGCATCTGGTCGCATTACACCATTTAAATTTTTTTTGGAAGGCGAAAAAGAACTTTTATTAACCACACAGGTTTTAAATGAGTTAAAGTGAGGTTTTTGAATCATAATACTGTTATTGGTATACTGGGTGGTAGTATAACGGGTGGTGG
>DWJZ01005243.1:0-14299 GCA_018249125.1 Asbolis capucinus | reverse complement strand
TATGTAACAAGCATGACCTCATACACGTTCAGGATTGTCTCCAGATAAGGGAACTATTCAACAGTTAACAACCGTTATAGCGAGTGACATTGAAACATAAAACGCACATAACTCCGAAAAGTCAGAAGTGCGCGCCGTGGTATTTTAACCCGGACCCCCCGAGTAGGAGGCCAAATTCTTAACCACTAGGCTATCACCGCTTCAGAAATCCTTAATTATTTGTAATATTACAGATATGCTCGTGCTTTCGACATCATTGTAATCCATAGTCAAATTAATTTCATCAGTAATTTAAAAAACCAAATTTCAACCATCAAACGTGAAGTTAAGTTGAAGAACAGTACAAGTCCAGTCCACTGACCATATATGTAAGTCCTCTTAATAAAACTATCAAAAAAACCCGCAAAGCAAATCGACAAGTAACATTTGCAAACAATCACACAAAAACTTACGAAGCTCATGAATGGACGGAAGGCTGACCATAAAAAAACCACACATACAGTCTCCTATTTAATAGGCGTGACGTCACGACATGAGTCAGTTAGGCGAGGCTCATGTCCCGAGGACCTTGTCTGAGAATGATGCTATATTAGCTAGTCACAATTTGAGGCCCCATTGGAAGAAGGCCGAGCCAATGAACTATCTGAATTGCTTTAATTTTTCAAGATTGGACACGTGTGCGCAAACTTATGTGTTATTTCATTTACCATCGAAAATATATGTGACACAAAACTGGCATACAGAAAAGGATCTCTTCTGTTTACAAATGAAAACTAGAAAAAATTACTGTTTTTAGAAGCTTCTCACTGAATCCTAATTAATTCTGAGTCGACATCTTAAAACTCCAATCTCCAGCCGTAAACACTACTTTCGTTTTAAAGGCATTACTCGTCAAAACCAATGTTAAATTCCACAAATCCGCACTGCAGCTGCATATTACACAGTATGAAAAATAAAGAACCCCTCAGCTGAGTACTCAATAGTGGGCTATCTATGTGTTAGAGCAAATAACGAAACATCCATCAAAATTTAGCTCTGCCGCCATTACTCATTCTCTGCCCAATCCATTTTATAAAAGCATATCAATATAAATACATATCAAGATACAACAGTAGATACAACTTCAAAAACGCAAAGTAAATACAAAGTGCAAAGTCTAACAGCAAAAAAACCAACACAACCAGACATTCCGTATAAGCAAGATGAAATAAACATTCTTAGAGTAACACACACACGTGCAACAGAGATGGCGTCTACTGATATTAATATAGGAGCTAATAATAAAGAGCCAGTCGTAAACAAGATTACTCATAATCGTAACGCAAGAACGCAACACAGAGATATCCTTGAGGTTGCGCCGTTAATGCTTGTTTATAAACAATGCGATATCGGATGATACAATTATCTAAGTTGGTATTCTTAAGGAATAGTATTGGATATTCTTAATGCAACGCTTGCGATTGCTATAACAGATAGCATTTTGTTCGCGGATCTTTGTCAACTGTATGGATCTCATCAGCGATTTGAGGCGCCCGTGAATGTGATTATTTATCATAGTTGTATAATTTTTAATCTATCAGATTTATTCATATTTTAAAATGCGTAGTAAGTTGCTGGAAATAATTCACAGTCCTTATTATCAGGTGTATTTTAGAGTAGGTGTTGCAACTGTTAAATTTTGAAATTTCTAGTTATAATTTACAACAGCCATAACATGTAACATAATGCTTTATCTATGTATGAGGGTTCATATTATAAAATAATCGTGTCACAGACTATATTGATTCAACGTACGGCCAGTGACTTTATAATTTTGCTCGAATCATCTAAAATACTTAAACAGTAGAGTTTTATTTCATGCTTCGTCCACAACGCCGACTTTGCTGCATTCACAATATTTTCACTTCACTGAAATTCAATTAACACGCGTCGATTTAGTTCGGACGAGCAATTAATCTGGTTTCCGAGCATGCTTAGTTGAATAGTCGCCATTTGGAATAACGGAAATCTATTTAGTTCAGTGCTGCCATTTCAATGCTTGCAGCACTACACCTAGTGCTATTTCCCATGACCAAACACGATCTAGATGAACTGATGAAGATTATGCAGAATTTTTTCTATGAATGAAGAATTAACGTCTTTTTTATTTGACTAAAATATTGATATGTTTTATAATGTGATGACTTGTTATTTTAATATGTCACCAGTTTCGTTCTATTTAAACGCAAATTTAAATGCTGAATCTATTGTTTTATCTTGCGGAAATTCAGAGAATCTAGTGCTTTTTTCGCTAGTTGGATTAAGTTCTAGTGCATTAGGTTTTTTATGTCTGGCAGCACTGATTTAGCTAGCCGATGTAATGAAGCGAGGATGTGAATGTACAGTAATTAATGCGATACTAGATTATTAATTTAAAATGAAGCTATCCGTGTCCGCCATTGGAATAGCAATCGTTGGTGAGGATAAATAATTAACAATATTTGCAGTTGCGATTCGTACGAGGTAAATATCAGCTAATATTAGTCTGGACTCATGTTGAAATTAACTACATACGAGACTATATTTTTTAGTTTCTGTAATATCTAACACATAGAAGAAAAGGAGCATTATACACACTTAATTCATTAGCAAATTTCAAATATTATTGAATTTTAGTTTTAAACTCCATGACAGAACTAAATGATGATTACATAAAAATATTTTTTTCAACAGACAACTACAATAATGTGGTTTATTTGCCACTTTAGCACGTTGTTGAAGGCACTAAACGAACAAAAATCAATCATGCTAAGTAATTATGCGATCTATGATGATGTAATAACACCAACGATGTATTTGCAATAAAACGTAATTCCCAGCACATTTCCCACAATATACCAATATTTAACAACGCTTGAGTTAAAGCAGTTTAATGAACTGCATTTTACACACCACGCCTAACCACAGAGGGATATTTGGCATCACCATCGTTGGCAACTAGGGAGGCTCCGCGAAACGATGAAGTCGTCAATCCACCCGATTAAACCCAAAAAACAACAGGCAATAAAACATGTCCGCCAAAAGGATAAAACTCTGAGAACAGCCGAACGGCAGCCGTGCGTTCTCAGACGAAGATTGATAATATGATCTCCGTGTTGCTAACTGACGTACCCCACAAACAGAAATAAACCTTCCAACGACAATATAAAATTTACAATCGCATGACAGTGCTTACGTGATACCGGTACACGAAACTGAGTCGACGTTAAGACAAAAGAATTTTTAATACTACAGTCCTAAGGATGAATATAGATTGGTCTGCGGCTTGCTCCACTTTGCTCGGGCGTGCGTCTCGGCTGAACGTCAACACGAGGTGCGTCAATGTTAAATTTTTCATGTAAATACATATACGCGACGTCATGTAACCAATTTTCGAGAATGTCTCTGAAAATAGGAGCATGCTGTCTTCGAAACTGCGAGCTAACTTCCAATTATTATGTTGATACAAAACAGTTATATCAATTTGTATTAATTAACCATGCCAAATCTAAATGTGTAATGCATATTTCAGGTGATTTAGTACCAATAAATTTAATACTTTCCGAGCTTCTCTCATACAAAGACGCAGCTATACAGATATTCTGAGCCTAATTACAGCAAACTGCAAAGCTGCAAACGCACCAATGGCAACAACTAGAGTGTAGCTCAAGGCCGGCTAGTAGCACCACTAAGTATGGCGACTATGGCGAGACACATTATCGTCTGCTGCTCACGTGATGGCGTCGTGTTGTCTCGGGGAGCAGTGACCCCGTGGAAAGCACGGAGCAGACACGAACAGATACGCCTACCGTGGCTGACCGACATGACAGTTTTATGGTATTTATGGGCTTCCCCGGTCACAGCGATGGATTGCGTGCAATATATTAAACTGTACAAGCCATGGTTGGCGGTGACGCGTTCAGTGTCTTTGGTTGATAGCGATGGTCACCTTCTCTTCACCAATAAATGTTGCTTAATATATGTAGCAAAATTGAGCAGGATCGCACTCAAGCGATCACGCCCAGCACTATTTTATAGAAGGTAAGAAAATGTCGTTTTTGTATTTATTATTGAATTTATTAAAAAATAAATATTTGTCATCGAAATACTTGGCTAAACTTATTACATAAAGTGAACTTGATTAAAAACAAACCGAAATGAAGAATCACAGCAATGAAAAGCGACGAGCATAGTCTTATATAATGGAATAAAATGTCGGTGAAACTGTTACACACATCAATAGATGAAAAATTTCCGTTCGCAATGGACATTCGCAGTTCTGTGCATATAATTCGATTTCATTAAAATCAATATTTGTTGGTGAGAACGTCCCCTATAGATGACAAAATTGAAATGTTTTAATACAATCACATTTCCTTCTACGTTCGCAAATCATAAGAGAATGTAATAATTTTTTTCAGTGTGCAGTATTTTAAATACGATGAATATTAAATCGTGCGCAATACTGTTCAAAAGGTACACGCGAGTCATACGCGCAATGTAAACAACGCACAATTTCATGCCTACGTAGTTCTAAATCAGTGATCTAACTCATGATCTAAATACACAATCGTGAACCTCAAATAAAACTACTTTAATAGACTTGACTCAGAATGACACAATATATCATCTGCACCGTGTTGATATACAAGCGATAAATCTGAAATTAAATGATACCGCTAATGTGCTAATACATAGATAACTGCTATAAATAAGAAAGATATAACAGGTACTGATAGGTAATTGTTGAACGTTTCGTATTCCTACCTACATCACCGTCCAAATATCCTAATTTTCTATACCAGAGGGTAGTGAAATAAAAATCCCGCTCTCTTCTGCTGTTACGCGCCGAAGTGACAAGGTCGAATTACGTTGCTACGTGTTCCCTTCGATTTCGTCAACGTATTGAGTAAAATCAGCTCAAAAGTTCAAATAACGTGTCCCGTGTAGTACGTGTGGTGTACGTTAAAAGGACGATCAGCAAAGTCATCATATGAAGGATATCAGAAGAACGGAGATCACGTGCGAACCCATTCGCGGGAATAAATGAACCGGGTATTCCTTTACCCTTGCTTTCTTTATCCGACAAGTACTATAGAAAAGGATAAGATTGATTTACACTTGAAACAAATATAACATTCCCTGGAATGTTAGAAATTGATCTAAGCTGTTCAATCAAATAAATTTTGAACGTTTAAACATCCTTCATTAGGATCAAAGTGGGTAAATAACACACATTGTTTAATATAATCAATATAACCATTTAGCAATATTTGACCATTTTTATACGTTATAAGACAAATTCAAAATCATATAGACATATTAGAACATTCACTATACTTTATCTGAAATAAGTCATATGTAATGTCAGTCGTATTAAAATTTAATAAAAAATACGAGTACGAGCTAAGCATACACTTATAACAGAGGCACATCTACAACGGATTAAACTTTAATAAAAGAAAGTACCGAGACTGGTGCTAAAATATTTACACTTGTAAAGCAAGACGCTATGGAGAATTTCTTTTGGCGAGACAAAAGCCGATCCGAGGACAAAAATACATGTAGAAGCATTCCTTTGTGAGTGGGACCCTTTGTAAACAAACCATGCAACGGAATACGATACAGAAATAGGTCGTTGCGCATCGCACGCGACGCCGACAGACGGACGCGTCGTATTTTTGGCAATGCAACTGTTGCCAGTCGACTGGGTGAATAGAGAATAGCGCCGGCGGCCGTTCAGCTCCTAACGATCCACATAGAAACATTTGTAACATCGATTGCAATAAACTTCGTTTAAAATAGTCTCGCAACGACACGGTCGCACGCATCGAGTGACATGTGTTTTTTGTCAATTTTACGAAAATAACTAATATTCTACCACACTCTTTGCTGTAATAAAATCAGCTAATACATATTTACCACTAGTATTAGGTTGATTATGATATAACTTACTATTTCTAGAAACCATTTGTTGACAAGACCAAATGCAATTATAATAATATTAAAAAGGGAAATCATGTTTGTTTAGTACATTCTCAGCCAATATCATTATAACAGTACTAATTAATGTGACGAAAATCACCGTCAAAGATCATGAGAAAACTCGCCGCAACGTTATCTATATAATTAGCAAACAGAATGAAGTTTACTAACTAACAGAAGATTAGGTCGGAGTAGAAGTGGGTCGTGATAAAACACCCAATAATAGTACATCTAAAGATAGTATAGTTGTATCAACTATACGTTTTAACATGAATTTGTATCAGGAAAACGTAAGGAAAATATGAAAATTGTTCAAAGAATCTGAAAGTTACGTAAGAACAAGAGCTGGTCTGAGCGAGTCAACCTATTACCTACAAGAATGTCCCATTAATGCAATATGTAAGTGATACGTTTTTAAATGAATAACCGTTGTTTTTTTCTGAATTCTTTCATTAACAAGTTCCCCTTTACCCATTACTTTCTGGGAAATGCAGACAGATATCGCGGTAATCAAACAGTATATGCAAAATCCATTCAACGCGAATAATGTCAGTAAACCTGGCTATATACTTTCATTGAACTGCGGCTTCGAAGGTTATTGATTTGTGGTTTAGCTTCAGATGCTCGAGTCGAACAATGTTGCTTGATGTAGTTCAATAAACAACTCGTAAAACGGAATACAAATTGGTAGTATACAATGGAATCAAAATAAAATCGATTTAGACTCAAGTTTAATTCAAATGATATCTTCTATCAGCAGCAGCAACAACCAAAATTGACGATAACATTTCGAATAAAACTGATCTGCAAAATTCAAGACTCCCAAGCAACGATTCAAATTTGCTTTAAACTGCATCCGTTGAGGCGAGAAATTCAGCATCCAGTACATTACACGGGAGCGCACGTCGTCCCGGCATGCGGCATCCGGCCAGGAATGCCGATCCGCATCTTACACAGCCAGACGATACAACAGCCTTAAACAAAGTTCGCAGTTTGACTGCCCCGTCAGCTTTTATGAAAAGCCGTGTGAATGTGTGCACATTACTGATTCAACTACATTTTAATGTAAAAACCTGCATCAAAAACGCCATCAAAGGTTTTAAATGAACTTTCGACAAAGGTCCTAAGCCAGGTTTTGAGTTTGTCAAAAATTTCTTTAAATTCTTACACGTACATTTACAATAGCTGCCTGTATTTTAAAGTTATCGAGACAACCAATGGTATCTAAATTGAATAATGTTTTATTTGTGATACTAGTTATTCTACCAAAATATTCGATGAAAAATGCGTTACGCGAATGTTAATAATTTCCGAATAGTTTACATAAATAACGATTGTGATACTTTCCATTAAAACAACATTTTTTTCAAAACAAAAATCACTCGAGCCTCAGGAGAAAAATCTGCACCAAAAATATCCCTAAGTAGAGACGTAGTGCGCAGAAGGTCGGAGCCAAATTGAATTTGGTCGGTGCTGCGATAAAAGATTTTATCGGTGCACTAGGCATAGATGCTGAGCTATAACATTGGCTAACATCCGATAACAGCCGAGCACCCACGCGAGGAAATATACCTTGCAAATTTTTACACCATATAGCACCGGGTTTGGAAAAATGGACTTAATTTCTTTAAGATTAAGAGTGATATTGAATTGGATAAGGCAGGTCACTTGGTACTAACCTTTATGGAAGATCGCGGGCGTACGTTCGAGCACATAGACGACATTCTACCGGTCAACTCGGTGCATCGCACTCACTCCGCCGTTTATACCGAGTTTCGTGTATCGCAGAGGAATTTAACGAAGACATTTAGTTGTGTGTGTAATGTTACATCATATATCATTTTCAATGCCGTCATTGGCGTACAGATACTATCGGTTACATACAATCAATTTGATGACAAATCCTTTTAGTCCTGCTATCGTTTGAGGAGGTTTTTTAGCATTACAGAGCATCTGTTATTTTAAAAGACGATAATGGTAAAACACAAAAAACATCTAGCAAGGTTATTATTGAGGATATTATGGGTACATACATTATTCTCAAGTGTTAAAGATGTAACAAAATTTGGTATGTTCTCATTTCTACTTTTTTTCACTCTAATGTAATTTGCATGTTCTGTTAATTTGGACTAAACACTCCATGCAAACGATCAAAACATTAGATTAACTGTCACAAGCAATCATTGATTGCGTGTTTACTTTACAGTACACGCAGAGTCGAATTAAATTCAAAGGACAAACACTCGAATTGAAACAGGAAATACACAGCATGTTACAATAACAAATAATCTTGTTTCTAACCTATTTAATGTGCCTTATACGTAATACATATATTGTGGTTTAATTCAACATAATTTTACGAAACACCGTCTATTTTTAAAATACTCTTATGCGTTCTTACATCAGCTACATAAATGTTAACAGAAATGATTTCACTATCTGCGTTCAAAACAACCGCTGGTCCAATTTCTTTATATCCGGAATCGAAAGGTTACGTAACATAATCTATTCGTCCCACACAAGGTCTAGTTTGTCCTAAAATAACGCGGAACAAACGAAAATCCCCAGACAGGTGCCTGCGAGCTCGTAAAATATTATCAAAGAGCATTCACTAGGTCGCCAAACTTGTTGCCGGCGGTAAACACGGCCCACGCCATCACAAAACACACCTAAACACAACGATATAGAACTCAAATCAATTTGAAACTATCCATCTAACAATTCAGCGCTTATTAACCTTCGCAGCGGATACGATAAAAACGACGCCGTCAAAACAAATAGAATAATGCGTCAAAATATCGTGCGTTACGGTAATTGGGAAAATTGATTGAAATTTAATTACCATAATATAAGGGACTCAGAAAAAAACTTTTGATCAGATGTCGCTCAAATTTAGACAAGACCACACGACAAGCACCAGCTTTCGAACCATCAAAATCGGAACAAATTCGAATTGATAATCACCTCTTTATTTCGCAGTCAGCTAGAACGCCGCGCTTTGCGTCCTCTTTCATCATACGTGCCGCGAAGGCCTGGAATAAGTTGCCAGCGTCAGTGATACCTTTCGATTCCAATTTAAATGTCTTCAAGTCAAGAGTGAATAGGCTATTACTAAATTAATGCGCTTCACCATCTAAGACCACACCGTCAATCACCATCAGGTGGGATAGTAGTCAAAAACTAATTTATAGAAAGTAAAAAAAAAGTTATAATATCAATAGAGTAAACCTTTCGAGGCAACCTAATGAGATCGTCGATGAGTCTCCACCCGGAGAGAAGCATCTCGAATTCTCCAAGCCTCTGTTGTTCTAATCAATATGGCGTCTCATGTGACGGCGCGTCATGTATAGAACAAGGAGTTTCATAACGACTAGAAAATGATCTGTCACAAATAAAAAACGAAAGATTATTCCTGTTCCGATACAAATCCGCTCTCGACTCTGTACAAGAATTAAACAAGCTTCCTCCTGCGGCTTCATTCGCTTAGTGGATTTATATAATATATGTATATCGTATTTTATTGTTATCTTATTGAGTACAGTATTACAATTTAGACTGCAATCTATTTCAGTGCTAAATTCCATTAAAATCTTTTCAGTGCTTTTTGAGTAAAATAGTTATGAATTAGCCATATTTACAAAGATTCGCATTTATAATATTAGAAGGAATTATTCCATAAAAAACCCATAGAATATTTTCAAAAAAGTAAGTGGTTCGGTATTAAAATCGATAATATGATAATGTAACTCAAAACGGAAAAATATACCAATAAAATCTTGATATATCGACAGGTTGGTCTGGTGGTAAGTGAACCTGACTTCTACACCAAAGGTCGTGGGTTCGATTCCTGCCCAGGTCAAACTTTTTTGTGATCAGCAGGACTGTTAGTGATGTGTATCTGGGTGTAAATATCTATATAAGTATATATTTAAAAATATATATGTATGTTTATCAGTTGTCTGATCACCACAGTACAAGCAAACGCTTAGTTTGGGAGCAGATGGCCGTGTGTGAGTTGTCCAAATATATTTATATATGTATATCGCCAATGCTACAGACAATATTGACAATAGAGCAAAGTGATGTACTACAGTTTTATAGAGGACATCAATATCTACAAATAAGTCTGCGATACCATATATCTAACTACTACAGTTATGTCACAATAACTATTTCTTTCTGGCAACTGGTTCTTCCGAAGCATAGCGAAGAGTTTCTAGTCTATTATAATTTAATTTAATGATTAGATAAACTGTATTAGGATGACATGTGAAAATTATTGGTACGAAGTCTACGTATGAACATTTAGGTCACCTTATCGCTGGAAATGTATTATTAATCTTCCATGAATATTATATTCAGAATGTAAGACAGAAATTAACATGGAAGTACTGTACATGGAAGTTCTCTTTCTCCCTCATCATTTGATGACTTCATTTGATGATCAGGGACAGGATCATAACATAAAATCAAAATCCTAAGATTTATATTTCATTACATTCGTCATGGTTACTACATTTTTTTATAAATAAAACGACTTCTAGTGATGTTTGTAATTTATACCAAAATGTTTCAATTGCATGGATCACGGCTAGTGTTATGGAAAATATGTACAATAATCGTGAGTACCCACAACAGTTTAAAGAAGGTAAATTCCAAAAGCACACAATATAATGAAAGTCAACAGTGGTACGCGCTGGCCGGTGCAGTCGTTGCGCAATTGGCATCGTCGCCAGTGCAAACAACCGACTGCCCGGTGATAACACACGGATCGATAGTTGGACGGGAAACTACGCGGTTATTCTGTTTAAGCTGTATATTTTGCCAGCTGTATCGTTCGCTTGAAATATGAGATCTATACTTAAAATAAAAGTAACTGCTGTCGACAATTCCGCCCTTGTGTTGTTTTAGTAAAAAGTATGTTTTATTCCAGACTAAATTCATCAGCTCATTCAGTACATATTCATACCAATCCAATACTTATGCGTGGCAAAAGAACAATCATTCCGCACACCTGTCATCCATCCTTAGAAACTTACATTAATTTTGTTAAAATTATAGCCGATACATATTTGGTATAACTTGGGTAATTATTAACGTACAAAATCCCATACTAAGTATAGGTATTTTGTGTGTTTGTTTGAATGCTTTTGCGTAAGTTGAGGATGACTCGGGCAACAGGTGCGAGTTTAAAATTATATTAGTTATATTAACCATAAATTGCCCTCGCTTCGCTTCGGAAGAAGAGTTGTCCAATGGTTTCAGAGTTGCTATACCAACTCTAACGTATTATCACACGGGAACAAAGCAGTTTTCTGGTATAAAAAATATCCGATAATAATTGTCCTTACATAAGCCACAAACATGTTAAATTTCATCTAAATTGTTCCATTGGTTTCGGAGTTTCCATACTAATTTTAGCCTGTTATACCATGGGATCCAAGCCATTTCCTAGGATAAAACATATCCTATAGCCATTCTCGGATTTTAAACTACGACTATGACAAGTTTCATCTAAATCTGTCCAGTAGGTTTTGCGTGAAGCTCGAACAGACAGACAATAAAAGCAAAAAACATGTTTTTTTTTCGATTATTGATAACAAAGACTCCCTGCATCAATATTTTCAAAAAATACTTAATATTATATAGAAATAGTCCCGTTACATTTTTATTATTAGTATATATTATTTACTTTAAATTTAACCTAAAACTATGGCGAAACGAAAAGAATTAACCAGTTGGGAGCGTCGGGTTGCGTTCCCAGACTTGATTCCGGTTATCGACATCGGATATCTTGCCAATACAAGCCGGGAACGCGGCGTTGTCCGTTTAATATAAACTTAACCGATTTGAGAGCAATTATCAATAGTATATTGTAGTAAGCTTAGATTATATTAAACTTTGAGCTAAAAAACAAATTGACTTCTGAATTTCACAAATGTAATTTTTTTAATTACAATTTCATAACAGATTTAAAACTCTTAAGCGAAAATAATTTCTTGCATGTTTGGAATGTTTCCAAGAGCATTCATTAGTAGCCGTGGGACTGTGGGTGTCTTGCATCAACCACTTGGTACTAATTCTATAGTTTATAATTACCACAGTGAGAATTCCGCGAACAGATCCTTAGAAAATAGTCATGATGACGCAAGATAACCAGAACACACCGAATATGGTCATTTAAAACACTACAAATTATCAAATTTTCTTAATCGAATACGTTGTTAAAACAAGGAGCAATAGGACCTGCGTCCAAACGAAATATACCAAGACTAATCTGTGCACCGGAACCTATCAGGTCGGACGAATATTTTGAGTCATTCAAAATTCCCGTGAACAGAACAAAAATCAGAGGAATATACGAATCTACCTTTGCGGGCTTTCTAATTGACAGCACCTTGAAATGGAAGACCATAATCACAACGTTTGTGGGAAGCTAGGTAGTGCTTTTCTTTCAATAAATGGTGTTGGTGGCTGCGATGGCCGGTGCACATTATTTCGCAACGGTGCACTCTGTGCTGCAGTACTATGCCGAGCTGTGGAGCCGGTTTTCTGATTGACGCTGCCTTCCAAATCCAAAAACGCATTGCTTAGTCACTGACAGACGTAAGCAGAGACTTTTCCACGAGACCGTAGTTTAAAACCTTAGAAAATCTCCCACTGTCTGCTATCATAATTTTAACAGCTAGTACGTATGTGAACCTAGAGATGTTAGAAAGAACGGGGCCACTATTACTGAGGAAAAGCTACACAGGATAAACTCTCAGCCATGTCAAATCAACCAATACAATTGGTACCACCAATTTTCCATTTACCCGCATCTTACAGTCGAATACTCGTCCGTATGTCCGCTCATTACATAACGTTAGAGACGCTGCGCAGGCGCACAGACCGCTCGTCATTCGTCACGGCGGACATGTAAACACGCACCTTGCTCCGGACCTTTACTGTTTATTACATATTTTAATGCGCGTGCGCGTCGTTTTAGCGCCTTTGATGATAGCCGTGTCGCATTTTTTAAACTTTGGTCGAATTATTTTAAGCTTTGACAAAATATACATACATTCATCGGCGTACCGTATAGTAGGACAGGATAATATTAAATATTAAATCTAGCAAAAATCACATTGTGCGCTATGTCTTTTAGTTACATAAGATGCCTGAAATTTACTATAGTGTAAGTGAAACTAAGGAACCTAACCTTGCCTAGATATTTTAACGTCACCCAAAAAAAATATCACTTTAATTCTTAAATTTTGTAAACGGATTCTAATCTAATAACGGTCTGTACAACCCCACAATGATTTAAAAAAAAAATGTTACAAAATATAGATATTGTAATAGCCGGACAAAAGTGAAGAATTAGGGTATGCACTTGGAACATAGAACTCTACAAGAGATCTCAAAACTAATATTACAAGGCATAATATTATACTGCCTTGGCAACACCACTAATTTTATAAAGGACAAGGCTTTTTTTGTTTCTCCTACTAATATTATATGCGAGAAATTTTGTGCGAATGGACGATTTTTTCGCTGACACGCATTTACTTCTGAACAAAGTTTAATTAAATTTGCCAAGAAGATAGATTGCAGTGTAGAATAACGCTACTAATTGCATCAACAAACGCAGCGGGGGCCTATTATGGCCAAAATAAATTTAATATATTAAATTGTGAAATACATTTTGAATTTATATCACGCAAACGTTACACTCAGGGAATAATAAGAAAATTTTAATAGTTTCATCGGTACGAGAGCCAAAACAACTTTCGTTTTCAAAGCATGCACCTGAGACACACATCCTATTGGTGAGTCATTGGAGCGATCTTGCATCCGGTTAGGAATACCACATCGATTACGACACAGCCGTACTCGTAAATACCGTAATAACACGTAAATTGTTAGGAATATGACAATTGTTGAAAAATTCGCAAAAAATCAAGCCATCCGTAACAAACGGACGGACCCTAGTGTATTTATAATTCTCTAAAAAGGTACAATTTATATTATAATAGTACTAGCTGAACCCGGCGCGCATTGCTACGCTGCAACTCATCATCCATGTGCCTCATCAATATTATTTCGACAACAAAACCTGTTCCAGATAATTCGGAACAAAGTTGCTAAACGCATCAATGTTCTTTCACTTACCGCTCCAGAATATATAAAGGACAAACAAACTCACAAACAAACATTCATTTATATATATATATATATATATATATATATATATAGATAACTAATTAAATCCAGAAGAATCTAACTTTCCAACGACCCCTCCCGGCCCCTATCC
>DWJZ01005242.1:0-14301 GCA_018249125.1 Asbolis capucinus | reverse complement strand
TGAAAGCTTGTGTTTTAAAATATGTTTCATAAACCTTGTTACTAATATTATAAATGCGAAAGTTTATGAGGATGGATGGATGGACGGATTTTTGTAACTCCTTCACGCACAAACTACTGAATGGATCTGGATGAAATTAGACACAGGTATAGATTATAGTTTGAAATAACTCAAAAGCTACTTGTTATCAACGTACCCAGCATGCGGGCGAATACACGGACAGATACTAAAAGTTACAAAGTATAAGCTAAGCTTGTAACTTGTAACTTAGTAACTAAGTTACAAGTTACAAGCTTAGGTCTAGGTATAGTTAGGAATGCTTAGTTAAAATAAAAATTAGGCTTGTAACATATTAAATTAAAAAGTTAGTTTTAATTTTATCCCTTTCTGTACAGAATATTTAAAAGATTCTAAAATACAGTATCCGTATTTTTTGTTTGCCTAAACTAAAACGCAACCGTTTTTCCAATAGTTAACTGCAAACAGTGTGAATTTGCGGCTTTCACACTTTTTATATTTTTCCACAACACTCAACTTTAACCATTAGAGCATGTTGACGACGTAAGCTCAAAAAGCATTGTTAGTAGCCAGAAATAGAACGTGTTAGAGCTTTGTCCCGTTTTTACTAACAATTAAACTAAAAATTCAAAGAATAAATCTTAATATTTATTCCCGGTGAAACGATGATAGTGGTTAAGAATTCGGCCTCCACTCGGATGTTCCGGGTTCGAATCCCAGAGCGCGCACTTCAACTTTTTGAAGTTATGTGCGTTTTAAGCATTAAGATGTCACTTGCTATAACAGTGAAAGAAAATATAGGACGAGAAGAGTTAGCAAAACTCAAAGTCTTTGTGAACTCTGCTAATCCGCACTTGGCCAGCGTGATGGACTATGGCCTTAACCTTCTCATTCAATAAAGAGACCCGTGCTCATTAGTGGGCCGTGATGGGTTAATATGAAGTTATACCCATAATTTAACGATCACATTGTCCTAAGGTACTGTGGATACTGTCTTCCTGCTATCCCTGTTACCTACTACAAACGAGAATGTGTAAGAGAATAAGTTGGGCGTGTCATCCAAATGAAGCTTCACACGAAAGATTAGCTTGATAGTATTGTGAAACGTACCGGAGACCGCGGGCCGAACGGACTTCAAATCTTCGATAGATTGTAAGGCTGGTGAACATATCGAAATCTGCACACAACACCTTTTAATGTTCTATAAACTAGTTCTTGACCGCGATTCTGTCTGATGGTAAGCTGCGATGCAATCTTAGATGGTAAGGCGCACGAATGTAACAAAAGCCTATTCACTCTTGAAGACACTTATTCGAACACATTGTAATCGAACGTCATCTCTTTTTATAATCTTCTTAAGAAATGATTACCTTGCTTTGAAGCTTTCATAACCTATCTTCTGAAGATGAAGCATCGAGATGAAAGTCAGACGGGAAAATTAAAAATACATAAATTATAATATCCCATCTGGTAATCAAAGATTTCTATTTTTGTAGTAATTAAATAATTAGTAAAGAGAGAGAGAAAGAGATTAGTATGTTTTGTGTCACATCACTAAAGTTATATATGAGGGTAAGACCATGAAAATCTTCACAATTTTATTTTTAGTCAAGTGACAATGGGCACACTTTTTCTTTATACTTTCAAAAATAGAATGTGAGTGAATGGAAAATACTGAAACGGTAATTAATCTAAAACCACAAAAAATCTCAAGGTTTACTTTTAACTTCACATAATTATGGTTGGTAAATACACAAGGCCATTAACCCTCTAATCTGTATTGGGCCAGCGTGGTGGAGTATGCTCTAGGCCTCTGCAGTATAGGTAGAAACTACACTACAGTACAGAAGGGCTTCAATGAGGAAGCCAGCGAATTAGGGAATTTAGGTATTTATTTTGTTTACAGATGTAGGGGATTCTGTCTACAATAAAATAAAATATGCTTAAAACAATTATAAATCGAAATAATTAATTTGGCTTTATCAATGGCTCTCTATCGAGCATGGGCCCCTTCTTGAGTCTTAGGGGGTCTGGAGCATACTCTACCACGCTGCTCCAGTCCTGATTGAGTGCCATTTGTGGTCATCCCGAGTGTCAGAAGCTGATAAGCCACTCGAAGGCTTTTGACACGGCTGGCGATTGCGATAATGATAACAATTCCTCTGACGACCTTTACGTGTCCTCTGAAGCACATGAGTATGTAATGTTTACCATGAGGGATAACCCAACTCCCTACCGACCAGGCTCACTGTTGCCTAACTTTACTGGTCACTCACAATAGAAACAAATCGCCTTGCCATGAGCGCTTTTACACTAAAAAACTACCCCTATGCGGCGCAAAGTCACACTGCCCCCTATTAACTTTCGTAAGCACACAAAAAGGAGAAATCTGGTTTTAACTGCCTACAACATTTCCTGATCTTACATGTGAACCTTAAGCACAACGGTGTAAGGTCGAAAATTGATCATTTGAGTAAGAACGAAGATAATTTTATTGTCGAACAAGTTTGAGCATTCCCGACTCTGTAGTTTGTTGTTTAACTTATACGTAGTTTACACGGTTCTGACGAGCACAGAAACTTAATTAAGTGAGGATTTTCAGCTTGTTTACTCTATTAGTAAACATAACGCCATCTAGTGAAAAATATGATAACTATTCGCTTAAAGTACCCACGATTTAATCACATTTTTTTATGTTAGATACAGTTCAAGTACAAATGATGTACATATTTTACTGCTACCTGTCATTTCAACGTCGTCACGTCATTATGTAAGATGCAGTTGAAGTACAAATGTTACTGCTACCTGTCATTTCAACGTCGTCACGTCATACACCCCTCCCCATTTTGCACCCTCTACTTCAACCCTTATTTTGACTGCATACAAACATTCATAGGACATTCTTCACTAAACACCGTCCAGTTCAGGTACAGATTTATTATATGTATTTAAAAGATATACAATAGATATATATTGGCGGATTAAAGTGAAAGGAGTACTATGTATCTATTGACAAAGGTATCTTTAAGTGTGTTCGGATTCAATTTCGTGATTGAAACCTTCCTAAGTATACTTCAGGTTCTTTGAATTTGAAGGATTCTGAAATGGTTTAGGTAAGTAGGTTTACCCGAGTGGCACTTCAATTATTTGAGTATTGTCCTTCCATGGGATAATATATTAGTCGGTAGCCCATCTGTTAGGTGTTTCAATAGACGATATAAAGAAATATATTGAATCAAGAATTCCCGGGAGGGGTCATTGACCGAAACATTGAGCGAAACAACATACAGGATTTTTTTTATCAACAAATCAAGCGGACGAAGCTGCAGGCGGTCACTAGTAAATCTATAAGGGTCTGTTTGTTGGTGCGCGTTAGTCTTTGAAACGGCTGATCCGATTTGAATAAGGTATTCAACAATAGTTTTATGATAAGTTAACATTCAGAGTATATTTTATACGAATCTGATCACAAATTAATGAAAATTTTGACAAAAAAAAAATACTACAGGACAACTGATCCCAAACAAAGCATTTTTTGCTTGCTTAATGGTGATCAGACAACTGATAAATATACATATATGTATAAATACATACTTAAATAGAGTTTTATAACATCCAGACAAACATTCCCGCACATGACAGAGAACTTTGTCCTAGCGGGGATCGAACCCACGACTAACCTATACTACAAGACGAACGGGCCAGTCCCCTTATACTGCGTTTGCTGCAGCCAAACCAGAGTTACCAGTATTTACAATAGACGAAACACTGCCCGTTGATTCTAGTTAAAATTTCTATCCAGCCGTCAGTCTGTAGCGGTTAACCTGTATAGAACTATCCGTTTAGATTTATAGGGTTTTCATACAAGATTTACGAGTGTCATTTATTATTCAGTATCTGCGGTAAAATCAGATTTATGATACACTTTTCGCTTCTATGCGTTCCTCGTTTCATCATGAAGGTATTGAATGGTTTACACCTTTTATTTTTAAGCAATGCGTTCGTAGTCCAGTAGTTTTTAGTCTAGGCGAAGGAAAAAGTTATGCTACAGCTGGCGTAGTCGGTAAGAGCACTAACAGCAAATTTTTTTTAGACATCGGACCTGGTTGTTGTCGTTAGATAGCAATTCTCCTATTGACCCGCTTTTACCTAACTTTTTCTATTGTCTACAATCAAAACTAACCGCCGGGCTATAAGCTGCAATAGATACATACATCCAAAAATTATACAGGATAGATTTTATCTTATCGATTGTAAGTTCTCCTGCGTTGATAAGCCAATTTTTTAATATATGCGATTCCTTCACGCATTAACAGTTAAACGCATTAAGATAAAACTTGGCCCATAATTGACCATATCCAGGAAATTAACCAAGGATAGATTTATCCTGAGTGTAGATTCTCCTGGGACTGGAACTAAGTACGTTATTTGTATTGACAAAGAGCCTATCATCATCATTGCTACCCATAACTGTCTTAATCCAGGACTCGGATGTGAGGGTACAGGCCAAAGTCCACCATGCTGGCCAATTGCGGATTGGTGGACCAACCAATCCATTTTAATTACTAATTAGTGACCTTAATTAGAGATCTTAGATAAGAGTTTACGACAAAGATTTCATTAAAAAAGATAATAAAATTATAACGAGATCCAATACAATAGTCATTTTGCGTTTGTAAGTATAACAATACAGTCGTCATTTTGTAGAAGTTGAAAAAATGAATTTCCATACATTTTTGATTCTCTACTTGTTTTGTAAGTTTACATTACTAGTTTATTTCATTACAAAATTTTATATAACTTGCAGTGTATATTTGTATATTAGTATGTGAAAATTATAATGCAATTATATAATTATAATGCCTTGTTATCGATAAAGAGTATAAAACATTTTATTTTAATATATTCTCTGTGTTTCTGTCTGTTCGAGCTTCACGCAAAAACCACTGCACATATTTAGATGAAACTTGGCATAATCGAAGCTTAAAACCGGAGAGTGGTTGAAGGATAGGTTTTATCCCAGGAAATGGCTTGGTTCCCGCAGGATAATAGGCTTAAATTATTATGGCAACTACGAAGTCAATGAACCAATTTAAACACTATTCTGTATGTTTTGTGTACATGTTGTCATATAAGATTTGACGAGTAGGATGATGGAATAGTTTTCATTCTATCTTCTTCCGAAACGAAGCGAGAGTAATTTCTATTTTTCTTTTATCATAAATAAGTTAGCGTTTGACTACGATCCCACCTGATGGTAGGTGGCAATAGCAGTCTTTGATGGTAAAACACTAACTTAGTAGAAAGAAGCCTATTCACTCTTGACTTGAAGACATTTGCATTTAGTATATCAATAAACTTTGCTATCACATGACGCAGGCGCAAAATAATTAATCATTATTTGCTTTTAAGGTTCCATGGCTTCCAGTGCTCCACAAAAGACACCTAAAAGCAAGGGGGAACGTTTCCCATATCCAGCCCTCGACGAAAAAATAATACCGTATAGTGAGACAATGCCATTTCTAAAATTTGACGGTATAGATTATGACGAATTACCCTCAAATCATAAACTTTACTATTACAAATGTCCTTATAATCATGTCCAATGCATTAGGAATACGTAAGTATACGTCGCCACTTACCATCAGGTTATACTGTAGTTAAGCATTAACTGGCACGCGGCCGATCGTAAGCGACTGAGCAAGCCAGGCAACATGTCTAGAGGAAAATTTCGCTTATAGAATATATATATTTATTTTAACTCTTTATTGTACACCAAGAGAAGAGTTAACAATACCGGAATCATATACTTAATATAAAATCGTAACATGTTCAATATTGTACATTAAACATTGTTTGAAAATTTTGATGCATCGAGGCTTTGTCTATAATATAATCTATAATAATATTATAAAGAGGAAAGATTTGATTGTTTGTTTGTTTGAATTCAATATTGAAACTACTGGAACGATTTAAAAAAAATTACCATTAAAATCCTACGTCATTCCTGATGAATTTATGCTATATTTAATACGAGAAAAAATAGGGAACCGCGTGAAATTTTCGACAATGTAATCCATATGTGAAAAACAATCCTTATATCGCGTACGTAATAATTATTGACAATAGAGCAACATGATGTGTTACAGTTTTACAGAGGACATCCTTATCTACAAATAAGTCCGCGGTACTAAATGTCTAACTGCTACAGTAATGTCACAATAACTACTTTTTGTGGTAATCGGTATTTCCGAAGCGAATCGAGGGCAATTTCTATAATAATATAATGTTACAGAATTCATCACATAAAACAATGTTAATTTTGATTTTTAATTATGAACTAATTAAAAATTGTAGACGTTAAAGTACAGTACAAGCCTTCCATTAACTTTACATGCGAATCATAACATATAGTTATGTGGTATTTTTGAAATAATAAAATTCTTAAGTTTACAGTAAAAGAAGTCGCAATGTTAGCAACAAATTTCTTTTAATAAATTTAAATAAATAAATTGGAATAAATTCAGTGTTAAATTTATAAAATGAATGATGTATATGACAAGAACTCATCGAAGTCAACTTCACGGCATGGCATTCTGTAGTATTAACTGCGTGTGAGTCACGTATATTAGCGCCTCTTGTAATTCACATATTAACATAATTCATATGCGAAAGTAGTGCTAGCCTAGTTTGGTCTGTCAAACGGGAGGTCCTGGCTTCAAATCCTCCGGCGTGCACCTCTAATTCTCATTTGTGTGTGTATCAGTTGATTATGACTCGCTACGGTAAAAGAAAACATCGTGAGGAAACCTGCATTCCTGCGAGTTCTCCATAAGAGTTTTGAAAGGTGTGAAGTCCAATCCACACTTAGTTAGCGTGGACTATGACTTGTGGACTATGACCTGTGAGAAGTTCATATTGTGAACCCCAAGCCTAGTAGTGGGACGGTTCTGGGTTACAATGATGATACGAAATCTATTTTATGTAGAGATAAATCATGTTGTGCATATTGAATTGCAGATTTTGCTCTGTATGTACTCAAAAGTGCCGAAATTTTAAGTAAGTGAAGGCATTCCTCTTCCGAAAATGCAATAAATCGATCTGCAGGTGCCGCGGTTCAGTTATACTCAAAGTGTAAAGCTTTTTTTTCCGGGAGAATATTGACCATATCTTCAGGCCATGGACCTACCCAGATTTTGAACCAGGGAGTAACCAGGCGTTTAGTAAAATTATTTCTGGAGTTATTAAGATTATTATTAATTATTATACGTATTTATTACGTAAGATGGAAAGTTCAATCTGTCTAAATATTTCAACATGATGTAAAATAAAGAAATAAGTTGAGCCGGAGCCATTATCCATGCAACTGGGTCGAAATATCGGCGCGAAAAACATACATCGTGAGTGTGAATCGATTTTAAAATCATATAAATAAAATACTAATTAGTGACTGGGGAGTTGTAGCTTTACTTAAAAATATTTTAAATATTTTATGCTCCATATTAGTCTTTTATAAAGGGTTCAACCAAAAAACTTTGAGAACCGCTGCGTTGGTCTCAAAACGGAAACTGCAACTGTTATTTCACAGATGCACTATTAATAGACCCGGACGTGGCGTCAATCTCATCCGATGTGACGTCAATTCAATTAGATGTTAGCTGTGCACCTTCCTATGGGAAGTGGTAGTACGATTATTTTAATTGAACATTTCTGATTTACTTTTGTTTATGTTCTGTGTTGCGTACTTTAGGTGGTTGTTAAATATATTTTTTTGATGGCGGAGATGTATATTTTTGCGTGTTAAACAATTGTGCCTAATAAACTTGTCAATTTAGTATTAAAATAAGTCCAGATTGAATTTGTACCTAGCTATAGTTTTACGAGTGACAAGTTCGATGCAGCTTATTTTATAAATTATAAAGGAACAAAGAAATATTTATTCCGCCCAAACTCACCGCAACAACATACAATTATATACAATAATGGTAAAAATGTGTCAATACAATAATAAACAAACATAAGATTAAAATTTACTACAATAGGTTGAGTAATCAAATAAGAAAACCGTCGACATAGCAATCGAGAAGCCATGTCGGAAGCCTACGGGCGACTAAAAACTCCCGACACTTGGGCTGGCCACTAACCCCTCCATCAATCCGCAATGGAGCAGCGTGGTGAAGTATGCTCTATGCATCTTTACCATGAGGAGAGACTCGTGCTCAGTAGTGGGCTACCGATTTTTTGAAGAAAACAATATATCCAATCCTAAAATCATTGATTTGTGTCGTTCCTAATAACCCCCTCCAATCATTCCTTACAAGTAACTTGCTTGTAAAGAAAATTTGTTGCAGTTTTATTATTATGTATTGATGGATAAAATTAAAAAAATATTTTAATTTTACATTAATGATTAATAACTTTAAATTTTTTTTATAAGTTTTTGAACTAATATTTCCAATTATATTATACGTTGTAAGTTCTGAAAGTTATATAGGATTCACGTATTTTCACGTTTAGGCGCTTGGTGTTGATCAGGAATCTTGTAAATTAGTTTGTGGATCGAGAATGTCAGGTTACTAGGAAAAGTTTTTGAGACGATAGTTTTTTTTATTTTTTAGGATATTTTAAACTTAATTATCTTCCGCCATGTCAATTAGTTTAAAAAAAAAACAAATAGCTTCGTTATATATTTCAAATGCATTTATTCTTTTTTTTATTATACAGATAATTAAAAGTATGTTATGTGGCCCAATGGTTTGAACAAATTTAAAATATAACGAACATTTATCAATCAAATTAATCTTGTTGAAGATATAATAAAATCATTTCGCGCCACACCAGAAGTCATTTTTCCTTTTCGTTTATTCTCAACAAATCTAGCAACCGGTTTGGTGATTAGATCAGATATAGTAAATAACTAGGTGTTATCTGAATGTTTCTGTGGCATCCTGTTTGTGTACGTTGAACTTATTTGTTGAGAGGTTATAAATCTATACCTAATAGACTGAATCAAACTTCTTTTGGATAGTTTGACCGTGAAATTGTGATCAGAGAAGCGTGAACGCGCGTGTCAAGTGCAAGTTGTCTGTTTTCTTGACTAATTTATGCCCGCTACTTTGCCCGCGGTAGGTTGATAAAAAGTAGGTACTGTTAAGGATTGGAAGTCCCGCTGTGTGGAAGTCATGGTGTAGGAGCCTTCAAGAGAAGAGTAAATAGGCATTTACTAAGTTAGTGCGCCGAACACCAGACATCATCGCCACTTTACATCAGGTGAACCGATGTTAAGTATAAACTTATTCTTAATTAAAATTGCCTATGTGTTATTCCAGAGTATATCTGTGCACTAAATTTCATTTAGATCCGTTCAGTAATTTTTTCGTGAAAGAAAAACAAATGTCTATCCAACCATCCTCATAAACTTGCACATTAATAATATTTAGTAAGGGCAAAACAGTAAGGGCGTAACGCTTACAGTAATTCATAGGAGTTTGTTACACCTTCACATAAAAAGTACTGAACCGATTTGGATGAAATTTGGCACACAGATCTACAGGCTACTTTCTATCAACGTACGAACGGGCGAAGACGCGGGCGGAAACTAGTTCCATTTAATGTCTCTTAATAGAAAACGGTTAGGGATAGTTAAGTCCAGCAACTTAAGGAAAACTTTAGGAGATTACATGTTTAGGGAATTGTATACGAGACTCTACGTTGTATGTGGCCAGACAGGTTCTTAGCCGGCCGGAGAACAAACGATCAACTGAGCCACATAAGTACAACTTTCTACCTTGATTATTTTTATTTGCCTTCAAGTCAATAGGATATCTGTATGCGGAGAATTTTTAAAAGGTGTTACAAGTTCGTTGATTTTAATTATCATTAGTCATATTCGTTGTATTAACTCCCATATCAATAAAAAAATACATTGTATAAAAAATTAATGCGCGATTTTTTTCTTATAATTTAAAAAAAAAAGAGCTCTTAAAATACATTTAGCAATCTGTACAAGATGATTGATAGTAGGTACTTTGAATAGTAAAGATTCCGTCAAACACGCCGGTAGAGGTTCTTAAACACTCTTATGGACCACTTTTTTAATGTGATATAAAATTCTAACCAAAAAATACGATTTTTTAAAGCACCAATCGCTTTTATAAAGTCTTAACACTGGGCTATAAAAACTCATCGGAAAAATTACTTTTTTTTTGCTCAGCCCTTTACGCAAGCCAAACCAACATTGCTGTTGTTGTATATAAATATAGATAAATATCTATTTTTTTCATTTCAAAGTAAGCAAACAAGTTAGTCATGGAACTACGGGGATTGATTTTTGGACCCCCCGGGACCCATAATTGTACCCCTGGTTACACTTTGGCAATCACTGGTCTAGAGGCTAGACCGATGACGCTGAAGCATCTAAGATATTCAACCGGTTTATTTTTTTTTATCATAAAGATCTCATTTAGTGTTCGGTTCCTCGTTTAAGTGCCTATCGTTATTTTTGGTTAGTATCAATAAACTCTTGTAACGATCGTATCGTGATGTCATTTTTGTTTTTTTGAACAATTAATTTAACTTTGGATGGAATTATAAATTGATACAAATCTCAATTGATGAATAGTTTCTTAGGTTATTTTCTATGAAAAAGTTTGGTGGGTAATTTAAGTTAAGATAATATATTAGTTACTTTCTGCCCGTGGCTTCGCTCGTCTGGTAGGTTTGATCAAAAGTAGCCTATATGTTATTACAGAGTATGAACTATCTCTGTGCCAAATTTCATCCAGATCAGTTCAGTATATTTCGCGTGAAGGAGTAACAAACCATCCATTTATCCTCACAAACTTTTGCATTTATAATACTGTTAGTGTTTGGACTTGATATTGTTCACCTTTTGAGGGCGAAGCCGCTGGCAATTGCTAGTTATTTATAAAGTTTATCACACATACCGACAGACTTGTTTTAGTTGACAGTTGGTTTCGTGGTTAATGAAGCTGACTGCTACACCGAAGGTCGTGGGTTCGATTCCTACCCAAGTCAAACATTTTTGGGATGAGCAGGAGTGTTTGTTCTGTGTCTGGGTGTAAAATTTTCTATTTAAGTATATGTATGTTTATCAGTTGTTCGGTCACCATAGTACAAGCTAACAGTTTGGGGTCAGATGGCCGAATGTGAGTTGTTCAAAGACATTACTTTTTATTTATACCTAGAAAAAAAATAGAAGACAACAGAGGAGTTTGTGTTTACTTATTTGCTTCCATAAAATGACATTTGCCTCAACTAAAGTAATGAGCACTAATGAGGTACTGATTGTCTTTTTTCAAGAGACATTGACTACAATGTCACCACACCTGCGCTATTTTTTATCTGGTAACGAGATCATTATTAAAGAAACTAGAGGCACGTCGATGCCGGAGCTACGAGTCGATCCTGATTGATGAAAACCCTACCGGTCTATTGGCTACCTATAGTTATATATTAGGTTTAACGAGATTACGGTACTTGTGCACATGAAACATACCTTCCTTATTACTGGGGGATATTTGTATTAAAACTGATATACTTTTTGCTGTGTCTATATTTTGTAGATGAGATTTTTTTTTTAACTTCAAATTTGTTTTTATCTTAAGCTTCGCAAATGCTGACAAATTATCTATATTTATACTCATTAATATTTATACTTATTCATATTTATAGTTATTCGTATTTATACTTATTCGTATTTATACTTATTCACATTTATACTTATTCACATTTATACTTTGTTATATTTATACTTATAAATATATTCATATTTATACTTATTCACATTTATACTTAGTCATATTTGGACTTATTCATCGGTAAAAAAAATGTAAGCACCTTATATTGTATTTTTTTAGTCATCTGTTTTTTTTGTTTACATCAGTTAAGAAATGTGTTGCAAAGATTACAATCATCGTACAATATGTACGATTTTCTTATAACACTTTTACTCTCCGAGATCATCTCAAATTCAATTAATAATTTCGATAATAAAGTCTATTATGTACTCTACGTAAAAATTTAAACGTAAATGCAATAAAGATGCAACAGTATTTGTCCATACTTTTAGTATTAAGATCATTTAATATTTAGTATTATATGTGCAGTAGTGTTATAGATATTTAACCATAGATATTAAATATAGATCATAATTATGTGAACATCATTTACGATACACTTTTTTACGCTATTGTAAGAGTCGATTGCTATCGCCTCTAATGACCGATTCCGCAAGTTGTCTATGGTGTATGTTGTATGACTCATTGGCATACTATACAGTGTCTAATACTATCTTAGATCTCTTTGATGTTTTATCATTAACTTTGTTTAGAATATAATTAATTATATTCAAGTTTCCTCAAGGCAATTACTAATTACTTACGTTAATGTTATGAATGTTAATCATCTTGGAGTCTTTAATTAAATAAATTAAAGAATTTTAATTCGTTATAACCATTCCTTTGTTTATTGTCTATATCTTACGTAAAGATTATTTATAAATATGTGAAATGGTAATTTGAATTTTGTGTACCAATATTGTGTAATGTCGATAAATCAATAGGACGTTGTTAAATCCGGCATGTCAGTGCGCAATATGAAACGAACGCGCTTATTTGGCGGCGCAGGAGCCGGCACAGTTCACGACATTTAACCGAGAGGTGCATGCCTACATTAATGCCTCAACGACGTAGCGGTCGTATTGCATTTTGCGGTATTTGACGAGTGTTGAATTTGCAGACGCGCTTATGACGGCGGGAGGCGGTGGTAACTTAAACCGGTTGGACACCTTTGTCGCGTCCACTGCCGGCTTTAGGTGACATTCGCAAAAAGTACGCAACTGCACAACGTCGCCGGATTCTTAATCGATGCTTTGATATCCAATAATATAAACGTACGATTCTAAACTGGATCATTATACGAGGCATTGATTTGCTTCGCCCCGAGTCGCTATTTAAACCGGTTGGACTCTTGTGAACATAGACGATTATAGAACTTGTACTGCGAATACAGACGGACGCATTCCCTTGCCGGGACAGATGGACAGTAATGATTCCATTAAAATAGCGTCTCTTTACTGTCCGAAACGCGCTCTCTGGTTGTATGGAATTAGTTATTAGTTTAATGTAGATTGCGATAGAAACGCTATAAGCGTACGTAGGTGTAATGCATGGAGCGAAGCAAGTAAAAGTGGTGAGGCAGTGCAGTTGGTTTGTATGAGCGAGTGCATTCGACACGTTGCGCACTCGACCGACTTGGTCACATCGATTTTATGCACCGTTGCAATGCTCATATTCAATCGGCCTCTTTATAAATAATTCGCCGACCCTCATACGGGCTTGTTGTATTAATAATAAACGCGCTCAATCAACCTCTTCATGTGCCAATTAAATATTTATAAGGGTTGCTCTTCTGTATTTAGTGTCTTACAAGTTTGCTGGTTCGGGTTTTTTTGTTGTGGCCTTTTTTGTTCTTAAATATCCTTTATGTTAATTGTTGGCGTACTCGAGCTTTATTTTTTGAGTGATGGTTAAGTTGTGAGTTTTTTTATTGTGACTAGAGATCGTGTCTGCGGTTGAAATTCAATCGTAATTCAATTTAAATAAATTGTGTTAGTGTGTGTCATGTCCATGGTAGTGTCTTTTATTTTGTAATTTAATGTATTCACAAATTTTTATGTACATTTTATGTAAAATAATAGCTTTCTGCACTTCATCTCGGGTAGATTTTAACTGTGCCAAATTAAATAGTCCTTCGTCTACGTTCGTGTTTGCTTCATCTATTAAATGCGCTTTGAGAGCCATTTTGCTCGCATATGCAGAAATGTGTCCACATCGAGTTTAACTATGAAATGTTTTTAAATGAGATGCCGAGATATATCTGAATGCCTAGGAACATGGATTATTGCGTATTAACGGAACGTGGTCGTGAAGGGCGCGCTGGGAATCGGAATAATCCGGTCCAACGGCCATCTTAGGTTTTGCGTCGTTTAATAATGCCCCTGCGACAACTGCACGAGTTTGCAGGGCTGACTGGCGTAGTGTGCTCTATCCTATCTTACTAATATTATAAATGCGAAAGTTTGTTAGGATGGCTGGATGTATGGATCAGTGGATGTTTGGATGGATAGATAATTTCTAATAATAATATCTAATATCTTTGGACAACTCACACACGGCCATCTGAACCCAAACTAAGCGTCAGCTTGTGCTATGGTGATCAGATAACTGATAAACATACATATATACTTTTAAATACATACTT
>DWJZ01005241.1:0-14303 GCA_018249125.1 Asbolis capucinus | reverse complement strand
AGAGTGAAGCCATTTTAATTAAAATTAACCTACATTAAACAGAACATATATGTTTTTATTGTAACATATAAAAGAACGAAAACCTTAGTAAAACCTACACTTAGCTAAGCAGGTAATTTACATTATATTTATGTGTAACAAATGTATACTTTGCTTAATTATAATTAAATACGATTGAATTTTTTAAGTTCCATCCCAGTTAAATCTGTTTGCTCAAATAATGTTTTACTTATATTGTGTTACCGGTTATTGATACTACTATAGTCGCATTAAACTGTCATACCAGTAAACGACAGTAATCCAATTTAAACATTTTAAATGATAAAAAATATAACAATACGCCAATTTCCATTCTTGGAGATCAAATTGAGAAATTTGATTAAAAGGTATCCTTAGTATTAAAGTAGCAACCGCAATTTATTTAAAAACATACTCTATCCCGTAATTTTTTTTTTTAACAATGACTGACGTTATAAATTTTTGTGTGGCGCTGTGTATTTGACAGTTCATTGACCGGCATTTCAATACTGATGCATACTTAGAACAAATGCAAACACATTAAACTATGCAGATCATATTATATGCACTCACAATAGTGCTGTCACTGAGTAACATGGCAATGTGTGTCATAAATATAGATAAGGTTAACACGACGAATTCAGACCAACTCCAAAATACTCTAAATTTGTATATTATTTGAGCAAATAACATTCAAACACTGGTTACTTTTATTATTTAAATAACGCTCACATAAAATCATTAAGTAATGACATCAAAGTAATAGTGTGGTGAACACGTGCTAAATATTAAACTTGCGTGATCACAGTCATGCGTAAAACATTGTTTGACTGAAAACAAACAAAACAATGTTCTTTTTATGCTACTCATATCCAACAAAATCTTTCATTACGAACAAGTGATAGCTCCCTAATAGTAAAATCTGTTTTGCCATCTTTACTAAACTCGTAAACAAATACCACATTACACCTTTAACCCGCTAATACTTGGGGCGTAACAAATCTTCAATATCTCTTCACGCAAGATTTGTAAAAATAGCTAACATATTATTCAACTTTTAAGAGTATTATTTTAAGTTACTATAGCGCATATACAATTTTAAACGTGACACATCAATTGTTCCAAGCTTAAGACGAGAATAACGGACTATACAATATTACAAGTCTGTTATGTTGGTCTAGTGCCACATGACGTTTTCAACACATTATAAGGTACTTTTCCCGCTTGTAGACGACTTTCTTGATAATTGAACACAAAATGACCGCGCAAATTATGAGGAAAACTGGGAAACATTTAATAACAAACTTGAAATCTAAAAGGAATATTTTAAAAGCTGTATATATAATAACTCGTAGTGCATTACTAGAATCTTTGCACGTATTTTTGACATATTAAAAACTAAAAGTAATAATTTAAATGTTCTCCTAAAAATATTATCAATTTTCCCCCGCTAAAAGAAGTGGAACTTCAATAATTTTGACAATTAAAATTATAGATGTTTATATTCTGGAACCGCGTAATTCCCTTCTCTCACCTTCATCGAGACATTACATTTGCCCGATGCGTAGCGTGTAAGTGACATCATCTTTGTTACGACCCATTATTAATCATCGCAAAAATTATATCTTAACGGAATTTGATATTTGTATTATAACTGAGTATAGTTCTCTTGTTATGTATTTCTTTCTCTATATTGAGCTCAAAATCTATTTTCACGAAATTCTTTTTTTTGCTAACAGTACCTAACGTCAGATTGACGCGACAAAAATAGTAACTTGTAGATACTCGATCTATTTATCAAAATGTTGCATAAAACACTGTCAATAACTACTACTTTCATATTTTCTTTCGACTTTCTAGCGAAGAGAACGTGATTTACAATTTCCGACCAAGCAACAGAATGTAGTAGACGGCTGAAGATTGCATTGACTGCATCGTAGTCGTTGCGATAGAACGAACATAGGACAGTTCGGAAATTAATGGATTTTATATTTTATTATACTTTAGATATAGAGTGGATATGAACAATTGAAATAAAAAAAATTGTTGGCCTTGTACATTTTTTAACAAATGAAGCGAAATGGAAAAAAATATATATGCATTTTAATAAATCTAAATTAAGGTAAAAATTAGTCAAATATATGTTCACAGAGTATTTGGTACTGTAAAACGTACAAAACACTTAACATGGTCAAAGGTCAAACTTAATTTATTTAAATTTTGATGTTCTGATTTATGTTATTTGCTCTGGCAACATTAAAGTTACAGAACTGACTAGTCACACAGATTAAACCACAAAATGCCATAGATATGTTTACATGTTCTATTGCAAAAAACAATGCTCATAGCTTGTCTTTTATCTGATAAAAACTATGAATAAAAGAAGCTTGTATCCTATTACATAGTTATATAGAAAAAATCTTTATTTAGTATCTACTCCTAATATTATAAGGCAACTCTGAATTTCTGTCTGGTGCTAATATATATATTTTTTGAAACAATATCAATTTAGAGCATATTATTTAAGCTTGAACTGAATATTGATGGAAAGATAAGTTTCACATTGAAATTAACATGTTTAAAATACATACATGGCAAAAATATTTGTAAAGTAATAATAAATTATAAATTTTATTTCTCATTAATATCTTAACAGTAGTTAGAAAAAACAAGTTTATTTATCCATTGAATAAACACCTTAAAGGATGCTTAGAATCCAAAAACAAGTGAATCCACCTATTGCTTATTATTTTGCTAATTATAAAAACTATTTAGATATACATTTGATTGATGGAGGAATGGTAATCTTAGTGTAACACATATAAACTATCTAATTCACTCTCATTTACAATTTGTAAAAGTACCTGTAAATCTTCTATACAGGATATATGCTTTGGTGCACCAAGGAACTCCACGGATTTCCCTTCTAACTCAATAGTGTACTTTAAATTCTTAGGACAGGTAACAGTTTTAATAGATTTTCCATCTACAAGTTTTTTAAATATAACATGTGTAACATCTGGATTGCACATTCCACTGGATGCTTCAGAAGGTGCTTTCGTAGGGTCCACATCCATCTTTAATTCCATTGAGATATTTTGAACTTGATCACTATTATTGGGATCATTATTTTCTTCCGCAGTGCTATTAGCTTCTCTTTTTTCTCCTTCAATTTGTACGGGAATATTAGGAATGTGCTCCTCTTCACCTTTTTCAAGAGCTCCATCTAGTATTGATGGGCTCTGTGGATTTTCCTTTATGGACAATTCAATGACTTGTTCGGAATTATCAGAATTTTTATCTATACCAGTGGCAGCACTAATTTTATCCACATTATCAATCAAATTGCTCATTACCGTACCTTCCACCTCCATAGGAGTGGATTCCGATATCTTGACAACATTGCTCGACTTACCTAGTAACATGGCCTCCACATCACTGGACTCTAAATTACTCTTGAATTCAATCAGAACATTTTGATCATTTGGTTTAGATTCCGTAACTGAGTAATTATCATTGAGGATATCCATTATTGAAGGAAAATCATCCACTTTGTTTTCATCCGTTTTAGGTTTTTGATTGGACTTATCATCCGGCTTTTCACTATACATCAGACCCTCAAGCTCTGCTTCGATACGGTCATATACTTTATCCTCCTGGGTCTGTTCAGCTTTTGGTTGATAATCTATACACCAGTCTTCTGACGGTAAAATGCTTTTATTTATCTTAGGCATCAATTCAGTCAATAACATTTTATTTGTGCAGTCTCTGTTATTATTAATTTTAGGGTCAACAAATATAATAGTATATTGTTTGGAATTACAACTTACAGATTTGGTGTCATAGTTACTATTTTTGTCTTTCAGCACAGTTTTTGTCAATCTATTATTTTCTTTGAGAATGTTGCTATGTTGTCGAGACGTACCGGTCTCGTTGGCTATAGATCTCTTGGAGATCGACTGTGAGTTACTATTATTTATTGGATGCTTTATGTAGGCGTTTCTTCGGAGCATAACCATACCATTTTCTTTCGTTTTCACGGTTGAATTATCATTGGGAGGAGAATTATCTTGAATAGTAACCTTTTTTTGTTTCGGTGATGATATATTTTCGTACTGAATTTTAACCTTGGTGAATTTACCCAAGATTTTAGCAAAGTCCATTCGTGTCACTATCACTGAACAGTCTCGACATTTTCCTTCTTTATATAGTCTTTCTATATTTCGAGCCATTTGTGTTTTTCTGCCTCGTTTCACTTCTCGACTCTTGGAAGCGATCATTATAGTACAGTTTTTATACTGGCTAACTTGTTAGTTCACGGGAGTAAAAACGTAGCTATCCACATTTCCCGCGCAGACTGTAATTCCTGCCAGTATTCACCATACGATTTCACTTAGATGGTTTTTCCAAAGCTGACACGTGTAATTTTTTAAATATGAGGCATATATGATTAATTTCTTTTCCTTTGATTGAGAATTTAAAGTAATTTTAAATAAAGACACACAACAAACTCATCAAGTTCGAGCAAAAATGGCGTCTGAGTAGTGATGTACTGTTTATACTAATTAATTCCTTCATATCGATGCAGTTATTATATTTATCGATAAGTGTTATTGACATAAAACATATTTTTTCACCAAGTTAACAACATAACTGTGTAATAACTATATTATATAGGAACGATGCTGATAAGCGTGCGTCTCAGAATACTGTACAATTCAGAAAAATCATACGCGTATAGAATTATGATGTCAGAAAACCCTCACACTGAGAGCACGTAAAGCCTTTCGAACACGTAGTAAGTCAGTAGATGAACGTCATATAGGTTGACATTTATACTAAATATTTGCTGTTTCTATTGGACGCAGTAATACTAAGATCACATTTCATATGTCAGCAGCGCATTATAATATTCTTGTACATAATAATAAGTATCTTGTACATAACATAATAAAATTTTGATTTTCCCGATATTTATTCAGTTCAGTTCATCATTCCTTTAGTCTCATATAGCATTTACTAAAAGTGAAAAATAGGCTTCATGATAAATTATTCTTATATTGTATGCCGTTTTTCTCATCCGTACAAATCGAGAAAACAATTTTTGTTATCTATATACTGATTTGTACGAAACCCGTGCATTATAAAAAAAATTGCATTATAAGATTCAAAATATTAGTGTGTTAAATAAGTAATGTAACAGTTTTATAATAACACTAAGATATTGGTCATCCACTGGTTTATTTACAAATTTTGTACGCGTGAGAAAAACGAACTGTATATACTACAACAATTGCTTGCCCCTGCCGTAAAAAAATATACTGTGAGGTAGTCCCTCTTTAGAACAGCAATATTGCAAATAACTTCAACAATAAAAATAAATATATATATATATATATATTAATTTAAGGATGACGATGGCTGCTGATGAGGATAATAAATTTTGTGGAAGAAGGCCACAATAAACAAGAACTTTTTAAAACGTCAAAGTAAAGAGTGCCTTCAACCCACTGATTGCCTACTACTGAGCACGGGTCTCTTCTCATGCTCAGAGGGCCTAGAGCATACAACACCACACTGCTCCAATGTGGATTGGTGGCGAAGTATTGGAAGTTTTTATGCCGCCCGAAGGCCTTGTATATGGCTTCCGAAGCACGGAAAAGTTCATGTAAGTTTTACCACTAGTGGTCACTCATCTTTCCGCCGACCGCGCCCATCAACGTCTTCATCAGCCTTTGGATGTCCACTGCTGGACACTCTTCTAATTTTCGCCATTCTGAAAGTTTCTGAGCCCATAAAATCAGCGGATGCCTGCTGTTTTCTTTAGGTCATCAGTCCATCTGCTTGGGGGGCGCCCTGAGCTTCTTTTTCCAAACATGTACTCCATTCAAGGACCTTTCTTCCCCAACGATTATCGGTTCTTCGAACTATGTGGCCTGCCCATTGCCACTTCAGCCGGCTAATTTTAAAAGCTATGTCGGTTATTTTTATTCTTATACGGATCTTACCATTTCTTACTCGATCTCGAAGAGAAATACCGTGAAGAACCTCGTCTTGGATTGGAATTCGAACATCCTCGACTTATGGCACAGAGGTGTATCGGATGAGATTTGCTCTAGTGACAATAGTAAGCAAAGGCGCTGTATATTTGCCATGGAAGCCATTCAAATTCTAAAGACCCAAGCATTTACTAAAAGAGGTATAAATTATTTACGGTATTACGGATTGTACATATGTTGTGAGCAATGTGATGTTCCTTTTTTAGGTTTCCGTAAATAATTCAGTACGCTCCAAGTTCCGCCAGTTCTGTTTGTCCGTCTCTCCGCACTCTAATGTTAAGAACCTTAGTGTTGTAAAGCTGTAATGAAACATTAAAGTTGTTTAAGTAAAGTGGGATATTATCATTTATTTCGCCGGAGACTATATGTACCTACGTCCGCAATGAAATCTATTGTCAGCTCCTCCGTCATCTTGAAGACCTCAATTTATCCAATTTATGGGTTCTTGGTGGACACAGGAAACGATTCCCCTATCCCCATTAAACCATTGAACGAGCCGACGTACGGCGGGTCTCCATCCCTTTGTCATAAGTACAGCGCCGGTGCGAATATCGCGTTTCGCCTCGTCCTTCATCATTCATACTGTGAAGGAATGGAATAAGTTGACCGCGTCGGTATTCCCGCGTGAATAGGCTTTTATTAAGTTAGTGCACTTTACCATCAAGGACTACGTCGCTATAAGGTGGTTTCGTAATCATGCACCAACTTATTTAACACTTAAAAAACAATATCTACTACGTCGTTGCGTCGGATATCGTTGGATAGGTCTTATAAAATTATTACGTGTCTCAATTAATGTAATTTTAATGTAATGTTATTGTAGATAATAATATTTTTTTTGTATCTTACTTTAAATTAATTTAAATGTACATTGTAATATTCAAAGTTATTAATTTGTATTTTTTATTTAGTAATTTAATTTAATATTAATGTACGCGCTAATATTTTTGATCATGTTATTTGCGCCTATAATTTAAGTAGCATTTTTAAGCTGTAATTAATGCCTGTGCGAATAATGAGGAATAGTGCATACTTTGGTGGTGCAATTTAAAATAAATACCTACCTTTCTACCGTGGTTTAATGTACAGTTACCTCAGTTACTTATTACTAGGTGTACCGATTTTTTATGATAGATTCTGCTCTGTCTCATTCTATTACTTATCAAAGTCGTTATAAGTTGGTTTGCAAAATGATAAAAAATAATTTCAACTTAATACAGAAAATAGTTTCTACAAATAGTGTTGTTCACAATTTATCTATTTTTGAGACTGTGCATTATGAATTTGTAATGGAAATTATAGGGTGGTATCATTTTTTTAAATCTTTTTTATCATGAAAAAACTCAGTACAAGTACTTCAACGTTCATTATCAACGTTGTCGCAGCCAACTAAATATGCGTTATTAAAGATAACACAAAAGCTACCCATGAAATATTGCTCAATGAATTATACAAGAAGTACTAGCTTTCAAATTTAAAAAAATCATCAAAGCCGGTACACCCAATCAAAAGTTAAGAGGTATATATATAACAAAAATAAAAATATTAAAGACAGAATAACTCCAAAACTCAAATGTCGCTCAAAATAAAATGTAATCACGTCGCAGTAGCTTTCAAAAAGGAAATTATCAAAATCGGTCCACTTTGTGAAAAGTTCTAAGTATATATATATATATATAGTTCGGAGTATATGTATATATATGTATATGGGTGCGTGTACTTGTGTTCACGCGTGAGAGGTTATACTTCTTTGGCATCATCAAAAATTTTTAAAAATGTATTTATTATGAAAAATAATAATACTTTTATTTATATCAATAAATAATACGTTCGGTTATTTAACCTCAGTTATATTGGAGCCCTTGAAAAATAATATGAGCACAACGTTTTTCACTACTGTTCCACTAATATTTTTTACTAAACATTTAGTAACTAAATATTTACAAATAGTAAATAATATTTATCAATCTATTAAATTACGATCACGACTAAATATAATATATAAGTACATAGATCATTTGTAGGCCGATTGGTCTAGCGGTTAGTGAACCTTACTGCTATACCGAAGGTCGTGGGTTCGAGTCGCACCCAGATCAAACTTTTCTGTGTTGAGCAGGAATGTTCCTTCTGTGTGTCTGGGTGTAAATATCTATACATGTTAGTATATGTTTAAAAAATATATGTATATCTATGTTTATCAGTTGTCTGATAGCCATAGTACAAGTTAACGCTTAGTTTGGAGTCAGGTGGCCGTGTGTTAGTTATCCAAAGACATTTATTTATAAAGTGTTTTAGATAATTACTATAAATATAAAAACAGTGATCAGACGTGAATAGCGTGCCAACATGCGTGACTAATAGAGGTTCTATTACCATTTTGTTGGTTGTATTATTTCGAGATTTAATGAGCAGTCTAGTGGACAACTTCAACCTGTAAATTTTGTGTGACGGATGCAGGCGCATATTAAAATGGGTTCTATTTCTATTTTGTTGGTAGTGGTGTAGTTGACAACATCAACATGTTAATTTTGTGTGACGGAGGCGCGCGCATCTTAAAATTTCACTCTTAAATTTTTTTATAACGCGCCTAAAGAAGCATAACTTCAAAAATTACACACGGATTGACAACCCCCTGCTTTTTTCGAAGTTCCTCATAAGTAGGTTATTTGTTATTCCAAATCATATATACTCTTTGATTTCGTTTAAATCCGTTCAAAGAATTGAACTGTATGTTAGAAACATGAAAATGGGAAAAGTCCGTCAGCTTGAATGAGGTTTTGTGATTTGTTACGCTATGTCACTGCTCCTACTCGGTACGGAGGTTAAAGTAATGCCCGAGTTTCTCGATTGTGATATATTTACCTTTTATCTCCATCTTCTTATATTAATGCTTATATACTATTGACGTCCTCAGTGTGTGGTTTATCAAGACGTGACCACAAATGGGGAGGGCGAGTAGAGCTATTCCAACTCTCTGTTTAATGGCGTGGGTGGTAAATACGGGGGATAGTGTCCATTAATCACCACCATGAGCCCATTTTGAGGTTGAATGATGAGAAGTGTGGCAGCGTCTTACCGAGGCCTGAGAGGTGAGTTGAGAAGAGAAATCGTTGCTGCCATCGTATGAGATGATGTCTTTTATTTCTGATTCCTTATTCCTCATTTTTTATTCGGTAAGATTAGTATTAAATTAGTTAGCAAACATTTATGTTTTTGATTTTTTAATTTATTATTACCTATTTAGTTCTAAACAGCTAACATTTTGTTTGCAAATATGGGGTCCTCATTTAAAGTCAAAATATTAATAAAAAGGTAAATAATTCAAAGCTTATAGTTTTTTTGAGTCTGTTATTTTGCGCAGAGTCTTACAATTTTCGATGGGGATTCGCAAAAAAATTAAAATATTTATCGACTATAGACACAACACTATTCCGACAAAATTCGATAGTGTCTGTGGTAAGCTAGAACAGCGTCTGCGCGTTCCTAACATTTTGTGTACTTTTGTCGTACTACCAACATACTAAAACAAGGAATCGATTTTCAAAGCTATCAAGTTGGTATTTAATTTGATAGCCAGAAAATGTTATCAAAATGGCCGATTTGTAGTCAGTGTGTATTGTGGAATAAACAATTGTTACGCGATTAATTTGAATATATTTGTTGTCGGATTTATGCCGTTCATTAAATTATAGAAACCTTTTGTTGATGAATAACATTCTTAAGTTATTAAAATAACTGTTATCTCTCTCAACAACTCTAAGAATCATTCGTTATGGCGTGGTCCATTCCATCAACGGGACAATGGGCCCCTGGAATAGGAGTAACCCCTGACATGAACATGGGAACATATACAGCCGAGCAATGGGCTGCAATGCAGCAACACAATTGGCAACAGTGGGCTCAATGGCAACAGCAATATGCATCTTGGCAATCGCAGTATGGAAGCAAGGTGAGTGTAGTTTTGTTCGAGCTTCAGTAAACAGTGTCTACTTATACTTTTATAGTATTGATAGATAGATTAGTGACTTTGCTTATCAAGTTTTTAGTATGCAAACGGATATTTAGCAGTTGTGCATTTGTGAAGTAAATAGTTCTTATCTATTTTTCAGTATCCAGAACAAATGCAAGCAATGCACTCAATGGGTGCGATACCTCCGCTACCTGCTACTAACACTGCACCGCTGCCGGCCCCGCCGCCGCCTGATAAACCGCCACCTCCACCTCATGAAAACAATCAACCATTATTCGGGATAACTCAGCAACAACCAGCCCCAATTTTACCTCCCGTACAAAATAGTACTCCTTCTAGTAATATTATAGAAATAACAGGTAATAATCAAAACAGAACACAGCCTCCTGATACTTCTCTAGACAGCTCTGCCAATTCAGAGGCTCTTAAGACCCTAGCAGAGGAACAGAAAGCGTTTGACATACAATTTCAACAATGGGAAGAGGAATTTGAGAAATGGAAGAAAGCAAACATAAATCATCCTGACAAGAAAGCTTATAGAGAGTATGAACAGACATTTGAAGCATGCAAAGCACGTTTACTTGAGAGACGGATGCAAATGAAACAAAAGAAGGCTACATTGTTGAAGAACATTCCTCAGGCTACAATAATTAATACACCTTTAACAAATGTACCTCTGGCACCTAACGCTACTGCTGGTCTACCCTCTTTTCATAATCCAAATAACACTTTTAGAAACCATGAATCTATAAACTATCCACCTCAGAATAATAATTATAATAAAAATTTATCTCAAAATTCTCAGTACAACAACATGTCTCAATATTATGAGAAGGACAATAGTAACAAAAATTATAAGCCTCAAGACAGACAAGATTCTTATAATAACATCAAACCTAGTAGCAATATTAATGCTTCTAATCTAATTGCTGCTGAGTCTTTTTTGCCTGCTAGTCAACCCTCTAATAAAGGAATCCCTGGTCTAGACTTAGTCCCAGAGACAGATAAGTTAGTAAATAAACCACAAGACGTAATAGATATTACTGATGAGTCATCAGAAAAACAATTAAGAAGAGATCAGCCTGTGCCTGATTACTCTAAGATATCTAAAGGCATTGATAATATACTTGGTGATGAAACCATAATGAATGTCCTTTCTATGGTTAGAGGACATATTCCTCCACCAAATAATACTCCAATAAATAATCCATCCACAAATAAACTTCCAAATAGTAATTCTATGATAAATAATCAAGGTATGTTTAGCCATATGGATTCAAGCAACAATCGTCCAAATAACTATATGGCTAGAAATGATGGGTTTGATGTCAATTATGGAATTGGCCAAAACCAAAATACGCCTCATGGTAAGCAGCCCAATGATTATACAATTCATCATGAAAACAATCAAGCTGCGAAGTACTCAACACCTCCACCACAGATATACCAAAATAAACCAGACATGCCACAGAATCAATATAATGAAAGAAATCAACAAAACAGAAGCCAGGGCTTACTCCCAAGGCCAGGGATACCACAAAATATGAGGCCCAATGGACCTATTAGGTCTTTATTAGACCCGGTTAAGCAACAAAATGATTATCCTGGTGGGGGATTTGAACCAAGAAGGATGCAAAATGAACCACCCCCTCAACCAAACTTGGGTATTGGACCAGTTAGACCAACCCCACCTGCAAGACCTAAATGGGTTGAGGATCCAATGTTTGCACCATCTATCATTGTTGAATATGAACATAAGCCACTGCGGTTGAAAGGTAATCTGTGTTCCTAGTCAATATGTAGTGGACATTATGTAATGGTGGTGTGAAGCAGCGATGACCTAGTGGTTAAGAACTCGGGAGGGGTTTGGGTTCTAATCCCAGGGCATTCACTTCTGACTTTTCGGGAGTTATTTGCGTTTTAAATGTCACTCGCTATTACGGTGAAGGAAAACATCCTGAGGAAACCTGCATGCCGGGGAGTTTGCAAAACTCAAATGTGTGTGAAGTCCGCCAATGTGCACTTTGCCCGCCTGGTGGAATATGGCCTTAACTTTCTCATTCTGGGAAGAGACCTCAATAGTGGGCCGTGATGGGTTTAGATGATGATGTAGTGGTTATGAGAGATAGACTGACAGAAAAAAAAAAAGTAGGTAATTCTCTATGGTAGATATGGTATGGTATAAGAATAATTATTAATAATATCTTAGAACTCAAGGCCACCTGATGCTACACTAAGTGTTAACTTGTAGTATGGTGATGACACAACTGATAAGCATGCATACATACATATATAGATATTTTTACACCAGACAAAACAAAAATTCCTATTTGTGACAGAAAAGTTTGTCCTGAATGACAATCAAACCCAAACCTTCCAGCGTAGAGTTCCAAGTCAGTTTAACTAAACTTACTAGACCAACAGGCCACTCAAAACATATTATGTGGCCATGTTATAAATATGATTGTTAAAGTTTTTCATATATTATTGTATCAGAGTTTGCATTGGTTTACATCAGTGTTATACATGGTATTAGTAATAGGAACTGGGCTGATTAAATATTATTACTTAAAAGTTGGACTATACATGTATTTAGTAGAAGTTTTGTCAGATATAGTTGGGTTGAGTCTTATCTGTATTTGTCTTTTGATGATTGTTATCTTCTATAGTAAATTTTTAATTTGATCTAAACCTATACTCCTGAAAATTCAATCTGGTATGTATTCCAACTGACTCTTGAAAGAGAAACAAGTTGTCTGGAGAGAAGTTTATGATTGATGTTATCTGTTGTAATTATTCTGTTAGACTGCTATCAATAAATTTACTTATATTTTGTACTTTGACCAATATTTTAGTTGTTTTACTTTACAAAAGAATTTTTATGATTTGTTTACATTTATTCCGGATCTAAGTTGCACCAAGTGTAAAGGTAAAATTCTCATAGGAATAATACCAGTAATATATCTTTTTTCTTTTAGCTCGTGACTTTATCGAACCTGTTCACACATTTGATTATGATCACAAATCAAAAGACAGTGATATCAAGAAAAAAGATTTTGAAAAGGAAGCTGAAGCGCTTTTCACAAGACATCCTAGAATAGCCGACAAAGAACATCGTTCCGATAGGCAAAGCAGGGATTTGTATTATAGAAACAATGAAAAAACATCAAACAAGGAAGGGAGGGACTACCGAGACGATCCATATTCACGGGGCGTCAAGGAGGAGTTTGAGGATCGGCGAAGGTTCGACGACGATCGACGTCGATTCGATGATGACCGCCGCCGCTTCGACGACGAGCGACGACGATTCGACGACGACAAGGATCGCAGATTCGACGACAGGAGGCGAGACGATCGCGACAAGTATAATAGACGTGATGACACTTACAGAGATCGCGACAGGGAAGATATTAATACATTTAGAGATCGAGAGAAAGACTTAGATCGAAGCAGAGCAAAAGATAGAGACAGAGACGCGGAACGAAGTAGAGAAAGAGATAAAGAGAGGGGCCCAGATCAAAATAGAGAAAGGGATGCATACAGGGATAGAAATAGGGATTTTAGAAAATCAAGAAGTCGTGAAAGAGAAAGTCGCAAAAGAGGTCACAGTAAAGATAGTGAACTGAGTAACTCAAGTTCAAAGAAAATGAAAGACTTACCGGCGGCCAAAAACCCGTTTGTTAAACCGAAGCACACAATCATGATAGACGATATACTGGAGGTGCCGGGGCGCCAGATGAGGCCGGAGAAAATAGTCATCATCCTACGAGGTTAGTCTGCAGCTTAAATTTAGAGAAACTTAATCACATTGTTTTGCTGTTTCGATCCAACAAATTGCATTTCAGTCCTCCTTTCAGCCGAATGAATTGTTAACCACTGATTATAAATGAAAATTACGCACTTAACTAATCATTTTCTTAGCTAGATACAAATAATACGACAGTATGCTTCATTCAACTTGTCGGCAGCTGATATCGCATTTAATCTGAAGGTTTTGTTGGCCTTGCAGTCAAAGTGGGTAGTGATCCTTGAAAGAAAGTTGATCTTGGGTTCGGCACTAGGTTAAGCCAGTATTTATATAATGATATTATTTCAAGTATGAATTGATATTATTTCAAGTATGAAATTGCCCTCGCTTCGCTTCGGAAGTACCAGTTGCCACAAAAAAGTAGTTATTGTGTATCGTGGACTTATCTGTAGATAAGGATGTCCTCTGTAAAACTGTAGTACATCATGTTGCTCTATTGTCAATAATT
>DWJZ01005240.1:0-14304 GCA_018249125.1 Asbolis capucinus | reverse complement strand
ATGCAGTACTTTCATCCCTTATTTCAACCACCTGAACCTCTATACCATGTTCCATTAAAATCGGTTCAGTTGTTCATGCATGAAAAGGTAGACAGAGTTAGTTTCACATTTATAATATTAGAAAAGGTTTACCAGCAACCGCCCACTGAATCCATTCTTACTTTATCGAGTCTCACAATGGTCTCTTGGGCACAAAAAAAGAAAATCTTTGTTCTAAAATTATAAGAAACATTAAAAGGCCTAGGGACTAAGATTTATTAGTGACTAAAACGTTAAAAGTTAATTTATAACGAGCCAAGGTTCCACTTCCTTTCGAGTCAGATGGACCGTTAGTTAGTTATGCACAAAGAAGTGATCCGACCTAATCTTTGTGATGTAGGACAATGTTAAAAGTTTTGTTTCAGAATATTTCGGCCCCTTTTTAAGCAACGCATTCATATTGTAGCAGAAGAAGGTTTCCGCTTAAATATGAAAGTGTTTGCAACATGAATGTATTTTCTGGGATTATTATTCTTGAACGAAGAATTTAGTGGAATTTTTGTTATTCAGAATGCAGGAAATTCTGTCCAGCTTTCCTTAAGCCAAATATGCTGTATGCCTCCTTAGTTATGAACAGTTGGCCAACATAGGCGATTAATTGGAAGAAGTCATTATTGAAAGTTAAGTTGTAGGGAACTACATAAAAGTGTATGTGCTGTGTTGCCTATTATTTATATAATTTATTGAGTTTAGTTTTATATCAATTTAATAAAATAAAATTTAGTTATTTATATAAAGAAGAGTACCGTTTTAAGAAAGAAAACAGTAAAAGCAATTTAAATCCAAAGATTTTTACAATTCCTTCTATTACAATATTGTTCTCCGGTATTTAGCTAGAACCGTTAAACTTCTAGAACTCTTTAGGATAACTAAGCCCATTACAAAATGCTATTAAAGACGGCCTTCAGTACAGGATCATTTAATACCGAACAAAAAGAGAGAAAAGAGAAAAATCGGAATCAAAATGAATGCTATGCTTAAAAAAAATACAGCAGATACAGCGAGCGATCTCTCAATTTATGTCAATTACTAGAACTGAGTCGGTTGGAAAAATGAAAATAACGTATAAAACTCTTGGTACACGTCCGCATACTTTCTTTCTGATGTTTCAACCTTTGAAATATTCATCCGATGCCTTTTCACGCCGCTTTGTATTTCTCTTTATGTTCCCATATCCCATTGAATCGTCCTTAAGTCGCCTTGAAGTGTCTTTTTTATACGGTGAGAAAACTATTGCGTTGTTTCTCGTCTGGCGGCAAAAATAATATTGGAAGGAATTTCAAGATCCTATTTTGCTGTTAGTGGACTAACGAGTAGGTTCAGATGATGATAACTGATAACTTCTATCTATGGACATTATCAACTACCAAGATTCTTTTCCTGTCAAGAAGAAAGTGATAGATCTGCTTTTGAAGCTAGGCGCTCAAATTTTTTTGCGAGTCACGGTCACAGCTCTTTTTATTTAACTCAGTTGAGCACTTCGGATCGTCGACTTCGAACATGCCAGGCTGTGAGCAAATCGATTTATTTTTATAATCAATACATAATTATTTTATATTTAGCTGTATAAAGTTAATATTGTAAGTGTAAAATTGTAGATAGTACGCTTTAATTATAAGGAGGGACCAATACCCAACAGTGGGAAATTAATGTTGTTCTGTATAATGTCATGTTTGTTCCAATCAAAAGTTTGTCTGTTTATTGAATAATGTAATTACTGGAGTCGCATACACTAGTAGTTATAGAAGATGGTTCTACTAAAGATCTGTATAGCAGTACTGAACGTCAAAATAAGGAGCTACTTAAATTTGTTTTGCGATGCAGCGAAACTTTGCAGACTCTGATCAAAGTTAGAACTTATAAATAGTTCGATCGCCAAACAATATGAAACATCTGAACACTCCTTCATATTATTTGCTGGCAAATGAGTTACTGAGTCATCTGATGGTAAGTAATCACGGCTACCTACGGATATTAGCTACACTATATGTTTTTTGTATATTTATTTAAATCATTAATAGATTGGACTGAAGTGTCGCCTTGATAAGCAGTAATGTAGTGATAGGCACACAAATACGGGGAAGAAAATGAAAGAAGAGAAACAGTGTATCGACCCAGCAACCGGGGTTAATACTGACACCGCCAACAAATCGTTTCAAGGCGAGGGGTATCATCAGAAGAATAGAAAGGATGTTGATAATCATGCCTTAGTAGGGAGAGCAAGAAAAAAGAACAGGAGAACTGGTTCATTTGCACTCAACTGGAACACGACGTGTAGTTTAAGAAAGCTTACACTTTACCACTGCAGTGGCACTCCGGGTTGTGTATGGCATGGAAATCATGAATAACATACAAATTAAAAATCGGGTGAAAAAAGAGGATTGTCTCTCATCAATAGCATCATTGATGATAGAATTGAGAAAACACATTTATCAGTTATATAAAAATCTGCTAAAGCTAGGAAATGAACTCAGGACCTGCTGCTTCTCCAGCAACTTATCAACCAAGTAGGGAACCTCAGACTTATCGGAACATTTGGAACCGACAGCGCACCAAAATGGCGATCAGCTGCATTATTTAACGACGCTGTGTGCGCAAGCCGCAATTGTTGTTAATTCGAACCGTAATCGAATTACTACTCGAGTGGAACAATGCGGCAAAATTGGACTGTTAATGGCTGCCAGAAGCACTTTTTAACAGCTAGCTGTTACTGAACTATAACTCATTTTATAATGTTCTTGGTTTCAACCATAAAATACTAAGGACAGTTTTCTCCTCATAAGTGAGGAGACCTAAAGCATGCTTACATACAACTATACTAATCCAATTTGGGTTAGTGATAAGTTTAGTTGGCCACTAAACTATCGTCCCAAGTATCGGAACTTTTTAAGCCACTTTAAGGCTTTAGAGATCACAGTAATGACCGAAATCGATGACGTTCCGTAGTATTCGAAGCATGAAAGTATCGAAATTTGTTGTGAATACCGCTCATATACTTTTAACCATCCGCCTTTATACATCCCATGTCATCTAACTCGGTACTAGAGCGTAAAATACGACTACTGAAAAATTGCAACATAGGCAACACTCCAGTGAAAATTGAATCGATGATAGTCCATGAAAGGAAATTTTGTCGCAAAATACATCGAGCAATGATATTTAAAAACCTAAATAAAGCTCCATTCTTTGATGGAAATCATGAGGAAATTTCATTTCAATGGATTTTTTACGCCGGTTATGTTACTGTAACGGTTACGTTTTAATAGCCTCCCGGATTTATATGTTTTCAACACGTTTTAATCCTTAACAAAACATTCTATAAAAATGTATATTTGAATAAACACATGTAAAATACTTTACGCTGGACTCTTTTAATTCGAAGTTCCTAAACTTTTTTAGTACCGTTTAAGGTTCAGTCGTAAAATAAATCGTTTTCTTGTCTTTTTAGCATCAAATTAAGTACTCTTAATAATTTAGGGGAATTCTTTGTGATCACAAAATTGATCAGTGCTTTAATCGATGAGTGAAAATCAATTTCACGCGTCATCGAGAACTTGAAGGGGAGGAAGAGGAATAAAATTAATTTACCCGTTAATCCTTAACTTGGTGAAGACAATTCCCTGGAAACTAAGCTCATTTTCCCTTGTGGCTCTGAAGCAGCATGACAATAAAAATCTCATCGCAGTTTATAGATTTAAGTAAATCATTAGAAATTACCTAAAGGTTTCTTTAAAAGAGAAAAAAGGAAGTTTAAGAGGAATAATAGGGACCGGTACCATTTATGCCATGTTGTTATATACAGTTATTGCAGAAGTTGACTTGGTCATAGTTAATTAGAATCACCATATAATTTGCGTCTCATACCGAATTACTTGGTTGACCATTCATACCGATGAAAACGATAAGGATTATAATTTTAATTGGGCTTCTTTTAATAAGTGTATTGACTCTCTCTCTGATGAAGGTAATTGTAAACTTTAATATTTGGTTACTGAGTTAGTCTTGTATTTTGGATATACTTATAATGTTCTATACTAGCTGACGCCAAGCAAGCTCAGCTTACCAGGCATACGTAGGGAACAAACATGAGTACAAGAACATTCCGATTGAACCAAGTTGACATGTAATGTGCACAAAGTAACTCGACTCCAGTTATATCGTATTTTCTCTGTTAGATCCCAATCGACCACGTATCGTGGTCTTTATAATATTTTATTTGCACTATTTTGTGAGTCTATTTTCATATAATTATGTAATTGTTTTCGCACTACCTTTGTATTCTTCTGTTTGCTTAAGAGGAAATGTCAAAAATATCAGAAAATCCCAACGTAACCAACGTTCCCAAACGTAATTAACATTCGATGTTGACATTTTATCGTTGTCAAAGAATTGCATGTGACGGGAAAAAGTATACATATGAATGTGGGAAGGAGAGGACGACAAAGGAATCGATTGTAATAAAGGTGAACGAAAAGTGAGAGGTAGAAGACGAGGGAGTGTGAGTTGAGGAACGAAAAAAAATTATGATATAAGAAAAAGAGTTATTACGCAGATTCGAAATGAAATCGTATTTGGAGCTATAATAGATTATTAGATAAATGCATAATATTTCTTTAAAGCTACATAAAATCAAGTAGGATTCTAGCAATCAATTATTAATTTCCAAATCTAATTTGCTGCGTATTCATCAACGTAAGTTCGTATTCATTAATTATTTTGAATATTTTAATAACCTACACTTAATGAGATTTGGGTTGAAATTCATATAAAATGTAATTAGAATATAGAAAATGGCTCGCGAGCAAACGAGCTGACGACCCTCTCACCCCACGCCCACTCTCAGACACGCGCCCCACTTCACGGTGATGCAACTAGAGGAAGGTCAATTGCCTCTTCTTTTTATTAAAAATGCTAAGACATTTCCACCACGTATATTTTTAAATAAAGAAAAACTATATTTATTTATTACAGCTGTGTAATAAGTTAATTATATGAAAAAGTTGGTAGTGAACCTACCTGCTGAAAGTTTCGTTTCATATAGGAAAATTTATATTAAAGATAAATATTGTTCACAGGTCTTGGGTTTTATTTGTCTCGCCTGTGCCTCTAAAGTTACGGGCAATCTTCGGGCAGGGATTTGTAGTATGGAAATATTTATTAAAAATATTTTGTTGCTTTAATTTTAAACGCAAACACTTTTACTGGAATATTTTTGAGCAGTAACGTGAAATAGAAAGTTTGTAACTGGCCAAGGCTCCATTATTTCTGAACCAAAGACGAAATTAACGGTCGAAAAAGGATTACTTTTGATTTAAATATAAAATAAATGTTTGAATTACTAAATACCAAAGCCTTCATCACAAAATCACAATGATAATATTAGAAGTTGATTAAGTAAAGAAGCCGCAAGTAACTTCAGAAGTTGATACCCATCCCCGACAAAAGATCTCCTTAAAATATCTATTTACGGTAAAGAAGACGCTCTCAAACTCACGAAGGGCAAAATTACAAGGATGGCACCAAAAAAAGTTGACCTCAATAATAATTCAAACAGCAGACACGGTCCACTCGCTTGAGGACGACCAAGAAATTATTCCGATGACATAATTCGAATGAAATAAAGTTCCACAGATGGCGGGACACCCCTGGAGTATATTTTTTGAATAATGACCGTCAAATTCGGGGCTGTCCTATTAAAAGTTGCCAAGATTATGGGCATTAACTCGAGGGAGAAATTTAACTTTCCCATAATACGTCGAATATTCTTCCGGGCATTCAGTTGCTTGGGTTCGGCGTTGGAAATCTGAGAAGGTTTCTTTATTGTTGTATTTTGTAAATGGCGTGGGGCCTTTATGTCAGCACCTGATACTGAATGGGCAACTTTTTCGTTTTTTTTATCGGAGGCAGTTAGCTTCAGGTTACCATTATTATAGTGTCGAATCACGCTGCCTAAGCTTTTACTCCTTGCTATAGAAAATACAACACTTTTTTTATTTCCGTCAACCCCCTTTTAATAAACATCATTAGAGAAAGGTTAAAGTTAATCCTTGTCTTTTGTTTAATAAGATTCATCATTAATAGCTTCCATTAATTTATACAAAGTCTACGAAGCGATGATAAAAAGAAAGTTGTCATTTACTATAATTTGCTCTATATACTATGTATATGTTCTTCTTTTAAAATGCTATAATTCCAGATCAATGAAGGTGGCTTTGATACAAGGTTACTTCATGTTTATTACCTGTAATACTTATTACTTCCGTCTTACAATAACATACTTTTGAACGACCTCCGAAACAATGAGGACATACTAGTAATTAATCTCAATTCAACTTGATATTTTTCTTCTGTTTGAGTCATCTTGAGTTTTCGGAATATTCAGAAGACGATAAATAGACATGTTTTGTAATAACTTGTCCGAGCGTTACAGTACAATAAGGTATAATTGATTTTCATTAAATCAAATCAACTCAAATCAAATCAAATTTCTTTATTTGTCAATGTAAATGATCTATTTGTGAACGTAAATGAAATCAGTAAAGGCAATAGTTTATTTTTAGCGCTAATGAATTTTATATTGATGGTTTCTTTCAACCCACTATTAACTTACGTAATTCAGGAGGCTAAGACTATTCATGACCATGCTGCTCCACTGCGGATTATTGGATGGAGGGGCTAGTACCAAATGTCGGAAGATTCTATCTTGCCCAAAAGACTTCAACATGGCTTAACTAGTTCCATTCGACAAACAATTCGGGGATTACTTTTACTAATTTGCACATCCTGTCTAAGACTGCGCCTGCTGTTGCTTAACTTTATCGATCATCTACGATCGACACCAACTTCGAGCTATTAGATTATAGCTATACTATTTGGTTACTAATTCTCACTAAATAAACTAAACAAAATGTTCTTCCTGCTAGCATATCTTGTACAAGACCGGTATAAATTTCCACAGTAATTTGTGAACCGAAAATATTCCTTCATATTAACATTACAAGCGAAATCTAATGACAAAATTTTGGGCAAATTTAGTCTTTATTACTATAGACATTAGGTTAAGCTTCGTACGGGTACATTTGCTAGGCACACAATTTTAGCCAGGGAACGCAGCACTGAAATTCGTAAATGAAAACTGAATTAAAACGCCATGTATTTTATATGAAACAACACTGCATTTTATTGATAGTAATAAAATGCAGAGCGTTGAATGCATTTTATTACACTGACAAACTCGCGTTGAAGTAGTTTAGTTTATACGGTATATCAACCTCCCTACAACATTTCTACAAATAAGAAATACAGACGTTGGAATACTTAAGAATGTTGACTTCAGATACTCGTTTCTCTTAAAACTTAAAATTGACATTATAAATACGAAAGTTTATTGGGATGGATGAATGAAAGGATCGATAAATGTTTCTTAGTCCTTCACGTGATGAAGTCAGAAATGATGAGATCCGGAGGCAAAGGTAAGTGACACAGCTCAAAGGATTAGCCGGCTGAAATGGCAATGGGATGGCCATATAGTTCGTAAGACCGACAACCAACGGGGAGAAAGGTTCTCGAATGGAGACCACGCCTCGGAAAATGGAGCACAGGGCGCCCTCCGACCAGGTGAACTGACGACCTAAGGAAGACAGCAGGTATCCGCTGGATTCAGAAGGCTCAGGACCGGTCAGAGTACCGTAAATTGGGGGAGACCTATGGCCAACAGTTGAATCCTTCACGCAAAAACTACAAAACGGAGTTTAGTGAAAGTTGACACAAGTATAGAGATACATGCAATTTTTTTCACGGAGAAAAAAGAAAATGAAAATGAAGAGAAAATGTTTGTCTGTCATAGATGCCCCAGCCGACAAATGAACCACGTACCCCTCAATTTGCAGGCAGGGTCACATTTCACAGGCTCACCTATAGGCTCTGGGCCACCTCAATCACGAGGAAAGAATTCTCAGTTGTGGGCTATTAACAGTTTGAGGCAATCAATGGGACCACCCAAGTAGTAACCCTGGTTTCAACTCATTAATGAGCACGGGTCTATCCTCATACTGGGGATGCCTGCAGCATACTCCTCCACGCTGCTCAAATGCAATTCGATGAAGGGGCTAGTGGCCAAGTGTCGGAAATTATTTCTTCCTTTCGGCCTTCGCTTAAGCCACAACCGGCACCGATGGCTTTACGTGCCATGTGAAGCAAGGAGGACCTCATGAAATTTTGCCACTAGCTCTCAGCCATCCTCAAACCGACCACGCCCACTGTTACTTAGCTTTTTCAGTCGCTTCCAATCGAAACAAGCTGCTAGCTGCTGGCGTATAAGCGTAAATATGTATATATTAATTTTATATATTTCTTAACCCATAAAATGATATTTATTAAATTTATCCTTACTTCGGCGTGAACACGAGAGCATACTTAGCGTGTGCCTGAAGAATGTTTATTTAAGATTCAAATTATGCTACGAGTATACAGGGGAAATGCATTTGAAAGTAATCTCTGCACTCCATATATTAACTTTGGTAAGATAAGTTGAAAAGTGAAGTGAAGTTGAAAATATTACAAATGTGAAAGTTTGTGGGGATGCTACTGAATAGATTTACTTGAAATTTGGAACGATAATAGATTATATTTTTTAATAACACACGGAATACTTTTTATTAACTGAAGCCGCATGTGTACACTGCAGCTGTAGTACATTCACTATATTTTATATACACCAATAGAACCTCGTACTCTACCAGGTACCTACTAGGTAGTACTGTTTGTCATACTGATGAAAGATGTTATTTTTGAGTTAGTTAATATTGTGGAAATTGATGAACCCCACACCACAATGGGTGGCCTAGAATAGTAATTCCATGTTCGCGAAGCAGGGTGCCGTAAGAGGCGACAGATGTCAGATGCTTGGTGATAGGGCTTCACGGAAGAATTATTACGTCTCTGCTTTTCGGTTACTAATATGAAAATTTATATTATTATCTTTTTCTATTATCTAAAGTTTGTTCTATTATCTTTTGCCTAAATCAGCCGCCAGAGATCTTGAGGCTGGAGAGACACCTTTTGTTGAAAATGAAACGTACATCGATATTTGATCCGAAAGTATTAACTAATACGGTTTTGTATTGTTATTATAATATTCACTATAAAACAAAGTCAAGCTATCGTGTCTGTTGCACAATTTTGAATACATATCTAAAACGTGCTGGCGACTAATTCAGTAGATAAAGAGAAGATTTAACATCAGAAGGAATAATTGTCCGGAAAGATAAAGTGGAATCTAGTTAACGATTAACGTAACGTGGATAGTGCGCTACGAAAGCTTAACCCTTAGCAACTGGCAATAATTTTCACTAAACTCAGCAATAAAGAGGCGCAATAAAATTGTTATACACAAACTTTTGCTATCGCTTCCCCTGGGTCGAAGAACAACGGTGCAGAAACGGCCATTGTCCTCGAATATCCTAAATTATGACTGACATTAGAATCTTTGATGGCGGGATTTTTATGTGTTTGACCTCGTCGTTATGTTATTACGATACTTTTTGTTTTATTGTTTTTCTTCTATAAAAATGATGTTTGCACGATAAATACATCAATCATCATCAATAAGGGATTAATCATCGGAAGTGAGGTACACTTTGGTATCGGCTAGAGTAAACTTTATTTTTTTATTAAAAGTTGTGGTAAGCTTGGCCTAAAATTGCTGATTGTGTTGTGTTACGAATTATCAGAAGGAGGTACACCACTGGCAAATCAAATTATGGTAGATGGCAATGTTAGCGTCATGTGAAGCAGAATCAAAAGCGTCAAAGGACTATAAGGAAAAAAAAAAACTCTCTCCCACGCCTCCAGCCGGAACGCGATGAGCCGTTTGATGGAAAAAAAGAGAGTCAGCCACGAAGATATTGACTACTAAATGCTCTTTAAGCTCTCAAATTGGTCTATCATTAAGGTAAACCAATCAGATGACTTGTGTCCTATTTCTTTAGTTTTCGATGCCTTAGCTAACGGATATACGGGATAATCCCAAGTTATATCAAATATAATATTGGTAGCAGAAGCAAATAAAATAATATTAACTGGCAGCGAAAGTTCAAGGAAAATATGAATACTTTATAGTCTTGTACTTCCATGCATGATTGTACATTGAGTCCTCAGTTTCCAAATTGTAGAAAATGTTCACGGAAATATTAAAATATTAAGAAAATCTTAAAACAACTTGTACTATCACAATATGTGAGTGATTTTTACGTTCAAGTTGAAGATACACCTAATTGAAAACAATTAATCTCCTATAATGAAAGCTCCTTTAGTCTTAATAAAGTTGTTAGAATAAAAAAGATTATTTCTTAAACCTCGAACTACGCAAAGTGAGCAAGTTACGCAGCACTGACTTATGCAGGAAAAAGTTCTAAAGTAACAAAATCTTCGACATTTCTCACCCAAAAACTGGCAAGTAAAAGAAACTGTGACTAACGACAGCTGAGAGCTTGACTAATGACTGCGGCGTTGCGTCGAATCAGACGCCATGAGTCAATTTGAAATCCGGTACTGAGTTACTTTTCTCCAGAGATCAACAAGAATAAATTATATATTACTTAATAGATAAACTCATCACTATTTTACTTTCAGTTAGTTTTGTGGAATGTTCAATGTGTACTGTATAATACAAAAGCAGAAATTATTTTAAAAGTTGTTCATGATATTTTACATGTTATCCATATAGAGGACAACGATGCGGATATTGTATGTACTGATTAAAATAATATTGAGAAGATAGGTAAGGCTATTGATTCATCATTGGCCATCTACACATTGTGAAAGGATACTTGAGCCCAGGATTGGCATAGCTTAGATGTTCATCATCTCAATTCATCACAGCCCACTATTGAGCACGGGTCTCCTCTCTGAATGTGAAGGTTAAGGCCATAGTCCACCACGCTAGCCAAGTACGGTTTGACTAACTTCACACACCTTTGAGTTTTGCAAACTCCCCAGCATGCAGGTTTTCTCACGATGTTTTCCTTCACCGTTATAGCTAGTGACATGCTTAAAACGCCCATAACTCCGAAAACTCAGAAATGCGCGCCCTGGGGTCGAACCCGCTCCCCTCGAGTAGGAGGCCGAATTTTTAACCATTAGTCTATCACTGTTTTTAACGCTTAGATGCTACCAAACCAAATAAATGAACGGCTTCCTATTTCAATTTAAATTCAAATAACCAACACAAGCCATACGAGAAAAGTAAATAAAGAAAAAGAGGGTCAATATACGAAATGAAGATTAAACAAAGTTTGTTGGTAATCTTCACCCGCAACAGGATCCCATTAGAGCTAAACAAATCATCAACAAGTGCGGACGACTTGGTTAGTTTAACTAAAACAACATGATTGCTATCGCTCTCTGAAAAACTCGAAGAAACGGAACTCTCGACGGCCGACTGTTTGACTAATGATCGTTACGTTAAACAAAGTAAACGATAAGTCGATCGTGACTTGGCTGTTATATTTACGGAAATAGCTGACAGACGAGCAGATGAGCCGTATTATGATAAGTGGTCACCGTCTTCTTATACATCACAAACACTGACAATACTAAGAAGCGCACTGCTATCTCGCTCGCACATACATATACCACTCGAGGCGAGGTCGAGCGAGATAGAGCGAGGGCCATAAAACCAGCACATAACTCGGGGTCTTTCATGGGGAAAAGAGATGAGCAGTTGGTGTGACCGCGCATAGTTCACATCGACGTCGTGCAGGCGCCTCACCGGGCTTCCCGCCAGTGAAAATCCCTCGGGGGGCTGACTGCGAACGTCCAAGAAGCCGAAAGGAACTGTGCGCGTTTCGTCATGGATCAAAGAGGGGGAGAAGGTTGAGGAGCTGGGCCGAAGTTTCATTGTGCAGGATCTATTAGCTACCAGTTACCGCCCTGTCGGAGTAACAAACAAACATACAAACTTTCGCATTCATAATATTAGTACTATCCCTCAATAAAGTACCAAACTGAAGGACCGAAGGACTCGAGAAGATGGATCAGATATGGACATACTATATCAAAATAGTTAAAGAGTGCTATATTAAAAATATAATTAATGTTAAAAAACAAGTCATCAAAAATAATGAAACAAATACTGATATAAAAATAAAAATTGTAGATTTGCATTTTAAGTAGAAAATTCTGTGGTCAAAGAAATTAATAACATTGCTTTGATGTTACATTAGTTTTTAATTGAAGACATAATAATTAGCTAGATCTCGAGAGCCGAAATGAACGCCTGAAATAATTACCTACCGAAACCGCAAATATTACAACTTCCGTAAAACACGCAATAAGACGAAATAATTATGGCAAATGACAACGAACGGAATCTTCCTTTATTTAATGGAAGCACTGTTAAGTAACCAATTTGTTTAATAAACGTGCTGGGTTAAAATGATTCTATATTGTAAAACAAATAACCAACCGGTGACTTTCCTTGTTCAGAAACCTACCAGATAAAAAATGTATTTTTTTTAAATAGTTATAAATTTGATATCAGAACTAACAACCAAATTTTTTCTTCTTGTTTGTCAAATAGTAAAATAATAAGGAATTTATCAAACCGTGACCTTCTATAAACTTGACGTAAAGCTCATAAATAAATATCACCATAAAAAGCTCCCTAAATAAGGACGATGCTGAGTATTTATAAATAAAATCATGAGCTAATCGCCTCTGATGTGCCGATAAGTGCCGCTCCATTTAGTCTTAATGGTGCCGAAATTAAATTACACTCAAATCGACGTCTTGCTGGAGGGCTGTTTGCCTTCGAGTCGTGTTTGGAAAGAATGTGATGAATTGATTGATTGTATTGTTTCGTTGGCAGACCTGGTCTTGGTTCATATAATGATAATACGAGTATACTACCTACTGATGCGTACATGAAACGCTGACTTGGATCGATCTTAAATATTCGTAGATTTACTTTACTAAGATTCGCCAGGTGGCGTTACAACGTAAGCACTGGTTCATAGTCATCTCCGTGATATTTAGTGAGTAAAAATGAATTTATGGACTAAATAGCGAAAGCAGTAGTGCATCGTGCGTGTTTAACTGTGACGAAACGTAATTACGGTGTGAATTACTTGTAAACTACATTATTAACGAAACTGGTGCTACTTCAAATGGGTCGATAGAAGCTCAAACCGTATGAAAGAGGTTGCTAGTGTCTATTAAACATTCTGTGTACGTTTTTTACCATCCTATCAAGATATTAGCAAGCAATACTTTAGATGAAATAAATAGCACTAAGAAGTAGACTACAGCTTTTGTAGGTAAGCGGTAGGTAAAGGTGTCCGTTCCAGTTAATACTAATAGAATTAGTTGCGAAGCTATGTCGGCCAGACTTTAGCGATATATATATATATAAAACTTGGGAATCCTGAATTGATAAAATTGACATTCAGCCATTTAATTTAGAATTTTAAGTTAGAAGGACAGATCAGAATGTTACTGGGTTCAACAAATAAAATTGATTGAGTAATGGCGTGAAAAATGTCAAAAGATGTCAATCTTTAAGAGATAACAATTAATGAAAAGCAAAGCCATAATAAATCAATTTTGAATAACACTTAGGATAAATCACGCTAACATGAAATAATTATATAAAACATACCAAAGCACTCAACAGATCCCTTTCAAAGGTAGCGATGAAATGCGAGATATAAAACCATTTACAATATTTGAGCTTTACCTTTTACGAATTTGTCTTCGTCCGTTTCTAATCTGAAATCACATTCATCACTAAAAATAACCGGCTAAACGTAGCAATAGCGTTCGGTTGCTCTAAATTTCTTTTGTGTACCTCAGGGCAGCTCCTCGGGCCACCATTAATCGTCCGGTCGTTTCAGCAGCGGGCGATGAGGCACGTGACAAATGACGTCAGACCAAAAGCCCCTCGATAAAATTACTCGATAAAAAACTATTTAGCCCCTTTATTGCCAATAAAGATACCGTTTGTTTATAGTTTTGGGGAGGTGATTAAGTCTGCTTTTGGAAAACTTCATTAAAGCAGCGAAGACGAGAACTAGTTAGAGTTTACCGGCAACGAATGTGTTGTGTGAGATTTACAAGTTGCTTAATCTTCTGTACAGGAATTGTTGGAAAGTCGCTGAAGAATAACAAACGGGGGTCGTGTTTGTTGTTTATGTATTTAATTATTAATCGGTACTTGAGACCGTAAAGATGTAACCGTCGCGGCGTCGGGGGCTTTAGATTAGGTTT
>DWJZ01005239.1:0-14305 GCA_018249125.1 Asbolis capucinus | reverse complement strand
CTCTTTTCTGAATGAGAAGGTTAAGGCCATAGTCCACCACGCTGGCCATTTGTGTATTGGCAGACTTCACACACCTTTGAGTCTTGCAAACTTCCCGGCATACAGGTTTCCTCGCGGTGTTTTCGTTCCTTGTTATAGCGAGTGACATTTAAATGCCTAAAACGCACGTAATTCCGAAAAGTCAGAAGTGCGCGCCCTGGGAACCTGGACCCCCGAGTCGGAGTCCGAATTCTTTACCACTAGGCTATCATCCTCTTAATACTTATAGTTCATCATTAAGTTGAAGATATGTGAAGTCTAGCAATCCGAACTTAGCTAGTGTGGTGTACCTACGAGAGCAGATCTAAACAGTTTCAAGTTACCAATTTCAATGATATTAGAATATGATTTTAGAATAAAATTAACAAATTCATCAGATCTTGCTCTGCCGCATTAATATAAATTCAAATATTTACCCGTCATCCCGCAGAAATAAAAGCATTGTCCTGGATAAAATCTGTCCCTCGAGCCCAATGGTTCACTGGCTCCGTGAGGCCCGTGGCTTCAGTTACCGTACAAATATTAACCTGTTATTCTGCGGGAATAAAGCAGTATTTTATAACATTCCTTGAAAGATTATGTAACAGAAAAAGAATCTTTCAGTGCTGACCAGGAGTTCCTGGGATTCGCTCAAGCAACAAACCCTTTAGCTTTAATAAATACTAATAATAAATATCTTTTGACAACTCACACACGGCCATCTGACTCCAAACTAAGCGTTAGCTTGTACTTTGGTGATCAAACAGCTGATAAATAAATATATATATATATTATTGAATACATACTTATATAAATATTTATACCCAGACATATCACAGAAAAGCTTGACCTGGGTGGGAATTGAACCCACGACCTCCGGTCCAGCAGTCAGGTTCACTAACCACCAGACCAACTGGTCTATCAATAATATTAATATAGATAAAAGAAATATATAAAACATACCTTTATTTTGTAGAAAAGAAACCAATGCAGGAGTACATCAAGTCCCCGCTGACACCAGGAAGCGACCACCTGACGGCGTACAGCGACCACTCGTCGCCGTGCAGTGTGAGTGTGCCGCTTACTGTCATAGGGTAACTACTGCTCAACTAACACTATGTTGTCTGTGACATCTACACCACACTTACATTTGTATGTGGCGCCACATAGCTCACACTTTACGTCTCCGTATAACGTGAATATTACCGCAGCTAAACTAGAAAGTTTGCCTGCAAAGTGAGGTGGTTAAATTTTCCACATGAAAGTCTTGCCTGCGAAGTGAGACAGTTCTCCAGCTATTCTCGGGTTACCATCCGTGAGATAGGGAATCTTAGTACGCGGTATTTATAGGGTTTATATATTTATTTATTTTTATAAGATTTGTGTTTTTTTTAAATGTGGCGCCACAATTAGTGTGATACAAATGTAGGTCCGGTGTACTGCCTAGGTTTATTGACAGTTTTGATTATTTTTTTCTTTGATAATATCACATAACACTACTTTTTATTGTGATGTATATAAATACCATTATTGTGATGTAATAATTATTTACAAAAAATACATTTTGAGCCTTCTTCTAGACTAAAAGAATAAATGTAAAAAATTCATAATTTGTGTTTTCTACAAATTAATTAATAAATTATTAGAATTGAACAAATTAACTTTGACGAAAGAACACTACAGAGCTCTCATCTGCACATAATGTCACGGGATCATGTATGGTGCCAAGCAACTCATTCACATTAGAAATAATATGGGACCAAGTTATAGTGACAATTATGAAAACCAGAGGCTTTGTTCGAATATCGACTGTAAATTTCTCATACGAATAATTAAAATTGACACTTTGTAAATTTGTGTGTGTGTATCGAAAACTCGTGCCTAACACACGTAGTGTGCGCAATATAATAATGAATTAAATGTATTTCCAATGTATTATTAGATAAAATATTAACTTTCTGCACTCCTTATGTATATAAACTTTGCGTGTGTCAAATTTCATACTCTTCAATTCGCGTTATATTTGTAAAAAGGGGTACAAAGTTTTTAATTTACCTATTAATATATAAATGTATCATCGTCTTGTCCATTTTCGTTGTATGATAGCAGGTAAAAGGTGAAAATGTCTAGTGACCGGACAGTTTATAGAGAATTTCATTAAGCGAGTATTAAAGTGATTTACGGTCGAATTTCGAGCTCCGAGCACCGACACCTATTTTACAGGTTTTAATGACTGCGATCACCGACAGTTATTAAACTGCCAGTTAATCCACTCAGCTTTTATTGGCATGGCTTCAACACATTGATAGTACTCTACTAAACGTGGATCTTCATCCTGAGAAGGCCTGTGACATACTGCACCTCGTTGCTTCAATGCGTGAAGTGGTTAGTGGCCAATCCAAATGTCCAAAGGAGGCCGCCCGACGGCTTCTAACTTGGCTTAAAGTTTGCTCTCTAATGATAACAACAGGGACCGACGGCTCTACGTGTCCTGCGAAGCACGGAACGTACGAAAGAAAGTTCGGAAGGAGGAAATCTTAACAAATAAAAATGTATTATAATTAATCCAGCCGTTCTTGATTTATAAATATTGTAACCAATTAGATTTATTGCTTCGGAATTCTAGAAAAATGAACCACCGGAGATAAGTATAAGGAAGTAAGGTAAATATAGTGTGTGTGTAGAATTGATATGAGATTTAGGACTTCAAAAATATATATTTTGTACTTGAATGCAAACATGTGAAACACGCTTTCTTATCGTGAGCATTTTTCGTTTCATTGTACAAACATAATTATTCCTAAGATTCACTTTATAACCGTGTATTGTAATTTATAAATTTCAGTTTTTGAAATAACATGGTGTTTTGTTTGACAGAACATGTTAATAAACCGCGGGGTGACAGCGAGGAGTGCCGATATCGCAGCAGCGAGGCCCCGGCTCGAGGTGGTCACCGCTACCAGGAAGGTGCGAGAAAGTTGCATATAACGACCATAGCGACGTACTTTATAACTGGACGTAGTAACGAAGCCGCCACCGCAGAGATACACAAATTAAAATAAAATATTTTATCAGTTTTTAAAACATTTTATCGATGATTTATATTACATAATATATGTACAATAGCTATAAAAATTCAAATTCATACGACTCGCTTCTCAAATCATTCCTTTTAATATTAAAATGCACATTAGGTAGAGAATGCAATTAGCATCAAGCTCGTAATTGGTACCATGTTGTGACCAATAAAGACTAAATAAGTAAAGTTAAGTTGTTGTGTGGACTATTCCTCCTATAGGTATCAATATCCATTTTCTGCCATACTTTTATTAAAATTTGATATGAATTCGATGAAAAATAGGTTGCCTGAAAGAGATCGCTACATCATAAGCTACATTATCATTGTGAATAATTTTCTCCCGTCATCATTTGCCGTTATTTTAGAGAATAAAGAGTGTACCAACCTTGCCCCTGCACAAAGTAAAGGTGCCAAGGGGAAAATAAAAAAATATTTTATTGCTAACTCCATTAAAACAACAAGTATAATAAAATATCAAACAGAAAAAAAGTTTTACCTAATATTAAGATTTTTATTTGTCAAAAAACTCACAAAATGACAAATTTCATGTTAACAATGAATGGGATCGCGTTGGATGATTTATAGAACAATGTTTTCTATACTTGAAAAAATTTTAGCTTTCATATAATTTGTACCTTTGACCGAGAAAAAAAGGAGAATATTCTCAATGGGATAGTCTTTTTTGGGTTTTTTATGTGATAAGCAAGCAAAGCAGGCAAACAAGCTGATGTCAAGTGATGTCAGCCGCCCATAGACGTTAATAACACCAGATTGAGGTGTTACTAACACGTTGCCTGCCAGGCAGGAAGTTATAGATCCACATACGCATGGCAGATAAGTAACAAGGGAAGCGGTATATTGCTAAAGCGACTGAGATCGATAATGACAGCAACTGATCCCGGATACACCAACAACATACCACTTCAGGACGGTGAAAGAAGAAGAATGGAGAAGAGGATGGATGAAGAACGGGGACAAAACGAGAACTGGCTCCCAAGCCCCGAGCCGGAACACGACGAATCGGTTGGCGGCTGATTCAAGCAAGAGGGTGGGAAGCCAGACAGAATTCATAAAAAGATAATAATTTTTACGCGAAGCCGTACCACCGAGCAGCTGAGTTTTGTTACGACACCCTGGTAGGACAGCTTGGGATTGGGGCTTGTAATCTAAGCCACCAATACACCTAAAATGTGGTCATAACTTCTTACTGTGTCTAGGTCCCTGTTGGTGATTCCTTCGTGTTCCACAGCTGGTGCTCGTTATGTGGTCCCGTTTAAATTTGAGTGACAACTGAGTAGTTTTTAGGGTTTCATAGTGTTCTGAGTATCGTCAAAATGTATAATTATTTAGGTTTTGGTTGTCGCAGTCGGGTTTTTTGTTTCTTATGCAATTTTCCACTGTCCTTGTAACGTACGGGTATTGTCTGCCCTTTTTATATTCAATAACTTAGCGCTTGACTACGAAATCACCTGAAGGTAAGTGGCGGCATAGTCTATGATGGTAAAGCACTAACTTAATAAAAGCCTATTCACTCTTGACTTGAAGACATTTACGTTATAATCAAACGGTAATACCGCCGCGGTCAACTTATTCCACTCCTTCGCGGTACAAATATTAACGGACGAGGCGAAACGCGACGTTTTAGGGGTATTGTTTGTCTTCTGTTTTATTGTAACTGGTCGACGGGAAACATTAATTGGGTATACGTATCGAATTTGGTGACCCAATTTACTTAAGGATAAACAAATTAATCAATGAATTTATTCAGATTTCGCCCCTAATCCACCCGAATCCAAATTGGATTTCAATTTACAGCTTTCAATCAAAAATATGAGTTACATATACATCGATGCTTATATCCTTCATCTGTATCTATACTGATATTATAAAGAGTTTGAACATTTATTTGTTTGTTGGAGACGAATAAGCTCCAAAATTGCTAGGCTGATTTGAAAAAAACTTTTACCATTAGAATCCTACATTATCTATAACATAGGCTACAAGATATTTAAAAATTGTTAGGAGTCCGTATGAAAAGTTCGATAATGTCACCTAACGTGGGAAGAGACTGTCAAAACGAAATCCTTATATCGCGTACGCTGCGGGAGTGATGTACCACAGTTTTATAGAGGACATCAATATCTACAAACAAGTCAGTGAAACTATATACATATGTATTTCACTTCATTTATGTTCAAATTATGTGAACCAGTACTTGAGCCAGACGGCTGATGAGATAATTCAGTTTCCAATATTTATTTAAGTACTAATTATTATTTGTACTTGACTTCAATTCATTGTTCATTTATGTTAAAGTTTCTGGAACTGAACAATGCTGGACGACAGTATTCATGTGGATTTTCTGGAATCAGCTGTATTGTTATACTGTTCATATTAACAACATCACATCAAGTTATGTGTCTTGTTATTTTAAAAAATATGAGATAATTTGTTTTTTAATGAATACATTCTGTTGACGCTAATTTCTGCTGGATGGACCGGTAGGATGGTGTAACAAGATGAATGTTATAAGCTTAGATCAGGAATACTCTAGATGTCGCTTGCCATAGGAATGTGGCACACAATATTGTCCGCATCAATATACACATATACATCTTTGAATAACAAACAAACTAAGAAAAACATTGAAAAAAATTCTATATCCTGCCTAAGTACATCTTACACATGGTGGAACGTGTTATGTGTTGGCTGTTTGATATAAACTAAACAAATCACCAGCCTATGTTTGAAGTGAGCTGATATGAGTTAGGCCACATTTTTGTTGCTGATTCGACATCTAGTGGTATTATCGGAGACTACTAAGCCATAAATGATCTGTATTGGTGTGTACAGGTATTCATCATATCAATTGCTAGTGGTTGTCTCGGCTTCGAACAGGTGGAAATACATTTTTAACTACATAACTTTAATCCGCTCAGCTACCTACTTAACAGTACGCACCCCTCTTCAGCATTGTCCTCATCCTCCATCAGTGTGTTCTCGCCGTAAATAAATATAGTATGCGCTACTTAGCGATAATGTAAGATTCTAATGGTGAATTTGACGAACAGTTATTGGGGAATAGTTTTTGATTTTATTACAAACATAATAATACGAGTATTTCCTCTTTATAACATGACTATAGTTTAATGTCTATAAGAAGTTGGTTATAGCCACGTTACTAACGGAGTTAGCAATAACTAGTAGCAAAATAATCTCTATAACGTTTCGTGCTTCAAAGGGAACATAAGCCAGTCGGTAATGGTTGTTATATAGAAAGCAGTTATATCAGAGGTCTGCGGGCTGGATGAAAATTCCAACACTCGGGTTGGCCACATACCACTCCCATTGTGTACCAGAGCATCTCTCTACTACGGTAGTGCTTGCTCTTAGCATCTTTAAGTAAAAGGAGTTATAATTTTATTGTATTTTAATGTGAAAATACATCTTTCGATGACTACATCTGACATTTATGGTAATTTTTTTGGGCCAATAACCGCCGAATGCCCAAAATGTAAAAGTAGGTGCAAAAAATACCAGAGAGCCATAAAAATATATATGTATTTGTAATATTTTTACGAGCAAACATGTGTAACATGAGCAATTTTAAAACAGGCAAATGTTAACAGATAATTTAAATAAAAAATATTGAAAAAAGAAACCTTACGAAACGATCTAAGTAACCTTCAAACATTTTGTTTTTGTGTTTCAATTCTGCCGATTCTTAAGTGAATAAAGAATTTACCGTAGATCATTCATATCAATAAAAAAACATTGTAATTATATTTTAATGTAAATTAATACTTGTTAATGTAAACATAATTAAAATTCGCGAAAATAAAAAATGGCGAAACTTTATTTACTCATTGTTATTACATTAAAATGTGAATTAATTTATCGTTAAGACTTAGATAAATAAATGTTATAATAAATATGTAAAATCAATTAATTTAACGACCAAAATTAGTATAGGAATGCATTTTCATAATAATTATTTTCTTGTATTATAATGTAAATAATATACAAAAGCTTAAGTAATTCTCGATGACATAATTATTCGTTAAGTATAGTTAAATAATTTTAAAATATATAAAATGTCCTCGTAAGTTATATTGATGGGAATGCTGTCAATTAAATATCATTAAAACCGGAGATTAATAATTAATTATTAATGTTATTGTTTCAGATTAGATTTAAGATAAATGGTGATTTTAAGCATAAAAGTCGAGACAAATTAATATTAATCATTTTGTACTGGAATCCATAACAACTAAAGATTAATGTAAAACGAGTTGTTAATGATTACTGAATTTGCTCCTTAGTACAGAAACTGAATAAAGTTTTAATAAGCTTTGTAAAAATTTATGAATTGGAGTGCGGAAGTTATTGATACAAAAATACAATTAAAGACGAAAAAGTTTATATCAAAGGTAAAAAATAATACCTGTATAATGACGAAATAATAAACGTAGCTTGATCGTTCATGGCCCGCTAACTTGTCTCTGGAGCGATCGAAAAAGGTCAACAACGGCGGGCGCGGTCAGCAGGAGGGAGTGGCAACATTTTCCTGTGCGCTTCCTTGTTTCGGAGGGCATACAAAGTTGTCGGTCCTGGTTGTTATCGTTAGACAGGATTCGTAAAGCTACGTCAGAGCCGTCGCAGCCACGTCGCCTTCGGGTGGCATAAAAACTTCCGACACTTGGGTTGGCCAAAATCCTTCCACCAATCCGCATTGGAGCAGCGTGGTGCAGTATGTTCTAGGCCTTCTCATTATGAACTTAAAAACATCTGCGAGAACATTAATTTAACTCAATAAGCATTATGAATAATAATATCGATACAAAAACAGAATAAAGTAAAAATTTAACATTTTTCATTGTTCAGTTAGTTTGTTCCATTATGGATTCTAGTACATCTGTAGTGATACTATTCAATATGTTATAATTTGTTTAGTATACTTACAGTACTTTATTACTGTTATGTGTAACGTAGCTATTTATTTGAACTGTATTGTTAACCTTAAAATATTAAAAACATTTTTTTCCTCTATCATTTGTATTTTTTAAAAATCGTAAATAATTCTTGCAAAATATGTATTGTTTTCCAAGCAAGTTTTCCAGTATATTTATATGTTAAATGAGGTGAAATAATTATTTGACGAGGCTTCCCACTATTTCGGCTACGCGGTACGGGTCACGGGCTTTGTATCAGCATGAATCGTTGGAAGCCAACTTTAGATTAGATCTGCTAAGTTTACTAGTGAAATTTTAAACAAAGGTTGACATTTGATTTCCGGATTTGTTAGTGTTACTGTAGGAATTGACAAAGGACTTGTTGATGGACACGTATGTATGTAGATGTTAATATGATCATATCAATTAATTAACTAATTAATCGATGTCTCTCGAAACAAGAGAAATTTGTCAAATGGTTATCGCTAAAAGTTTAAAAAGGTCTAGAATCTGGATGGAAAACATTTGAGAAAAATACACTGGGTATGAGCGCCTATAATATTGATGTTTTAAATTTTGTCTGTTGGTTTGTGCCCATATATCTCAGAAACCACTTAATCGATTTATAAGCAGTTTTCGTTGTGTTGTAGTATATTTTGGGATAAATTTCAATGTTTATTGTAATTATAAAAAAATATATAATTAGAATGTTAACTAAGTTGGTATTCAGAAGGGAAGATGCTGCGGTTACTGAGTAATCCATAAAGGCAACTTAAATATGTAAATATAGACAATTGACAAATGACATTTGACAATGAATTGACAGGAGTTTGACAAGTGATCGCCAAGAGAAACCACGATAAACCATTAAACATAGTGTAAAGTACAAGTATAAATCTGTCAGTTTTATAATAAAAAAATTGTGAAAAATTGTTGATTTTTGAAAAATGTAAAACGTTAATTTTAGGCAAAATCGACTGACTGTTCTATAGTGATAAAGATGATTGTGAATTGAATAAATTATTGATTTTATTTGGGAATTTTATTAATATTTGATGATTATTCTGTACTAATATTTATAACATTCTGTTTATGAACAGCCTGACAAAGGCACTATTAAATGGAATGTTATTTGATACGGCAGTTGGTCTAGTGGTTAGTGAACCTGTCTACTACACCGAAAGTCGTGGATTCGATTCCCACCCAGGTCAAACTTTTCTGTGATGAGCAGGCATGTTTGTTATATATGTGTATGAAAAATATCTATATAAATATACATATATTTAAAAATATATATGTATGTTTATCAGATCAGCTGTCTGATCATCATAGTACAAGTTAACGCTTAGTTTGGGATCAGATGGCCGTGTGAGTGTTGTCCGAAGATATCAAAAAAAAAAATACATATATTATACAGTAAATAAAACACCTGCGGAACATTTCTACACAAATCTAAGAATGCCGTGTACTAGAATGTGCGTTGAAAATAATTTACAAAAATGCACTGGCTCTTTGTAGTCATCGCAGGTCTTCGACTGCAAAAACTTTTAAAATGTTTTAAAAAGAAGTCAGTTAATTGGGAATCTACCTATATATCTATATTTACTAAAGCTTCTATCCGATTATGTAAACTGATACTTAGCTAACAAGGTCTTATAATAACGATATGAACTTATTTTATAAATACGATATTATTTTATCTCTTTGATAAATAGAGTGACTCGGCAAACGAATTGCCTTGAAAAGCTTCAAGAAAAGAAAAGTACGTCAGTGCCTTTTGCTTTTTAACTTACTTCCTTCCGTGCTCTCAGATTGACTTGTTAATACCCATGTTAGTATATAATATTTCAATGATACCCACGACTTCGATTTTATCAGTAAAATATCGATAGATAAATTTCGAAATGCGGATAAATGACACGTGCGAATATGATGCAAACAGGTATGTTGCTATATTTTGTCATACTTGTTCATGAAGCTTATGCAAAATATAAGAGAATATTGTACCTGTTTTCATTTATTGTTACTTAGAAATATAATAAAAATACTTTAAATTATGTATTAAAAATATTAAAAGTACTGGGGTATTTTTCAGCCGGCCCGTGATTCATGCAACTCGGTCGAAATATCGGCGCAAAAAACATATATCGTGAGTACCCGTAACAGCATACATAATGTACATAGTCCACGATGTTTCGAGTTTAAAATCATATAATACTAAGTCAGTCGTTTCGCCAAAAGTAATACAAACTGAACAAAAATGCTTAAACAATTATTTTTGTTATACCCAATTTAAATTATTTTTAATATTTAAATTGATCTATGCGGTTATTACAAACATCAGGCATTTAACAGGATAATTCATTTTTACGTCATTCCTGAAATTTCATTTTCAAAATTGGTGTTTTTTTTTGTCAGACGAATGTTTTCGGAAATTACATTTTAATTTACTGTATTTTAATTATTACATAACAATACATTTAATTAACTACATTAGAATACATTGTCTATATATTTAATTAATTATATTTTAATTTTAAGAAAAATATATTTGAATGTAAATTTATAGAATACATATTAGTCTTTACGGTAATATACATATATTACGTTTTCTAATTAAACATTGATTGAGAGTACATGTTTGAGCGCGGCCAGAGCCCCTCGGGTTGTTGTTTAAATAAACCCCTGAGAGTTCTACTTGGAGAGCTGCAAACTGCTTCCCCCAGCTACATATCAAAGGTAAGCTAACACCGTTTTATTACTAAAACTAGGAATTACGCTTTGATGAGCTCAGGAGGTTTAGTGGAAAAAGTCGAGGTATTACTTTGAAGGAGTTATTTAAATTCTGTTATTTAATTTCGTTTCAATTAAACTGCAAGTGAGTTCGAAACAAAGGCCGCCATTAAGAGCTCGCTTTAAATGCAAAAATATCTTTAATGGTGTTGAAGCGAGCGTAGTGTGGATAGGACGAGTTTCACCATAAGTGAAATGACGTGGACTTTGATCCTCATTAAGATTCATATTCATTGATCAAAGGAATTTAGCTAATTTGGATAATAATTAAAGTTTTATATTATTAAAGTTTTATATTAACGGCATAAAGTTGTTAAATATTACATAAATATTTTCTCTATAATTTCACGGTAGATGTTTCGATTGTATTATTGGGATAGAATAAAAATATATTTTAAAGTGATTTATTTCTAAACTTCTAATTCTCTGGAGTGTATCAAGCTCGGACCATGCGTTCAACCAAAGCTTAAAATTTTCTCAAACTAACATATGTATGCTTCACCGTGGTCGTGATGACACATTTCTACATATATACATATATTACGGTTCCTTATCATTGAACCTAGAATACAATAATATAAAGGAAATTGTGTGCAATAATTTGCTTTCTAATTCTACTAGTTTTTTGCGTCCAGACAAGAGAGAATGGACTACCCTCCGGGATAGTACGAGGGAGGAAGCTGGTGAATGCTCATGGATACCAACACAGCCAGCTGCGTTGGTTATGTGGAATTCACAGTAGAAACCTATGTGCCTACCCACTAAATACCACCTGAGAATGGCTTTAGCCTATATTTATTTATTCATTCAACTCGTTTTATATTGAAATTCCTTGATGTCTTATCCACGCTACTCCAAGCCACTGCGTTTTGTCAGTAATCACTGGCTAAGGTACAGTAGTCCCATCCTCGGGGCGTCATTTCTGCGGAGAGACGATTTCCTATGCATCAGCGAATACGCATTTAAAACTGGAGTTATTTCTTTCTGGTCTACATTTTATTTTGAGGATAAATTCTAACTAAAGTTTGTGACTACTTCTATTCTTACTTCAAATTACTATTGTAGAACATATATGATGTATTTTGGATGACTAAAAAATAAGCATTGGTAGCCTAGTAATTTGAACGTATCTGTACGGAAAGGCAGCAATTAAAATCCTTTATCCACGTCTTATATCCAAAATTTGTATAAGAAATCAACTATTATTTCATCTCGTAAAGGATAAGGAGACGAAACTAAGGAAATCGGTACTCTTGAGAATTTCACATAAAGATTGCAAAAATATATGAATTGCATCCATACTTGGCCAGCGTTACCCCACATTATGGAAGGAATTCTAAGTCCAGCAATGGGACTGATAAATAACAATAACGTGGACTAAGTTCAAGGACGACTGGAGCACTGAACGCTATAGAAATGAAAAGAATGGTATTTTTTCAAAATATTTATTGTATAAAAGTTTTGAATCAATTAAGTGTTAAACACAAAGTTGAAGACGAAAACATATAAATGTGTAATATACTCGTACATACGAATCAATTCAGTTCAAAACAAATATTTTTTAAATAACGCCGACTCCCAACCTTACAAAGGCATCGAGAAACTCTAATAAAAATACAAAAAAATGCTGTAACTCTCGGTCAGCCTCCTCATCGAAAACGTCAGGAAGAGATGGCCACGGTAGTTTAGGATTGATGGCCAGTACTTGATTATATACTTCCATTTATTACCTATTTTCCTTTTCTTCTCTCATACCAATAGTATATTGCTATCAAATCAAAGTCAAAATGTTTTACTTCATCATACGGACATCGAGCTCGCTTAATGAAAGCCAGAAGATTACATCCACAATATTCATACATTCTTATTAAGATACCTTAAAATTGGTTAAGGATTTAAAATCCATAACCAATCCCTCGATATTGTCTAAAGTCACGGTAGACAATTCTAATCTAAAAGTCATCTTTGCTAGAATATTACAATATTGCATAGCCTATGTAACTTAATGTAATCCAGAAGAAAAAAAAGCCGGAGGAAAAAACACAGTAAGAAATTTAATCCACACGATGATGAAAGTAATTGAGGTACGAGATATTGATCGAAGTTACTTCTATTGACATTTAAGTAAACCGGCGTTTTTCCTCGTGAACCCTGTAATTACGTTTCCATTTCATTATCTCTACAATATACTCGTACCTATTTCCAGAACCAAATATTGTAATTTACTGACAGGGTGTTGTAATTACGTTGAATTAAAAATCAATTCTCCGCCAGAGTGCGCTGTCATTCTGTAGGGGAAATAGCTGCGACGTCACCAATTAACGTCAAAGGGGTGGCGGTTCGACTCTTTTCAACGTACCGAGGTTGCGGTTCATAAAGAACTCGCATAGTTAAAGCTTTAACTGGAATTTAAATGACCATTTTTTTAACGGAAGTATTAAATGCAGTTTTAATGTTTCATGGTCATTATTTTATAACTAGCTGTCGTCTGCGACTTCGTCCGCGTGAAATAGTTACTTTGGATTAACGCTAACTTTAACCCGAGACTTCGTTTCATACCTGACTTTTGTAAAACTTTAACGGTTTACTCAGCACACGAAGTGGAAGCTTTCAATGTGAAAAAAAAAACCCTGATTTCGAAACATTCTTTATTTGTGTTCCGCTCATATTGGTCTTAGCGTGATGATATATAGCCTATATATATATATATATATATAGCCTTCCTCGATAATTGGGCTATCTAACACTGAAAGAATGTTTCAAATCGGACTAGTAGTTACTGAGATTAGCACGTTCAAGCAAACAAACAAATAAACTTTATGATATTAATATATGTAGATATCAGTTTTTAATTTCCGAAATATATTATTTATTCAATATTTATTAATTTGTTGTGATAAGCCATTTGAGTAGACAGGCCATGCGATGAGATTAAATAAATAATATCTCCGGACTACTCACACACGGCCGTCTGATCCGAAATTAAATTTGTATTATGGTAATCAGACAACTGATGAACACACGTCATAAAAACTTGTACATACACTTGTTCATATTTTTATTATATCTTCACACAGAACAAACAGTTCTGGTCATAACAAAGTTTCTTCTGTGTGCGGGTCTAAAACAAAATACAATTAACATTTAAACGCTGTTAAACAGCAGATAGCTGAGTGGCATGAGCGTTGGCCTCTTGAGCGGGAGGTCTTGGATTCAAATTCTGCGGCACGTATCTCTTATTTTCAGAAGTTAATTATCACTTGCTACAGTGAAGGAAAATATCATGAGGAAATCTGCATTCCTGTGGGTTCTATATAAAGTTCTCAAATGTGTGAGAAGTCCACCAATCCACACTCCAGCGTCGTGGACTATGCCCTGCACCCCTCACATTGTGAGTGGAGACCCGCGCCCAGTCGTTAGACCGTTAGTGGCTGCAATAACGATAACACGCCTTTAGGTATTC
>DWJZ01005238.1:0-14305 GCA_018249125.1 Asbolis capucinus | reverse complement strand
ATTTATATTTATTTATTATTTATAAGTACATACTTATATAGATATTTTTATTACACCCAGACTCAGAACATTCCTCTTCATCACAGGCAAGTTTGTCCCGGGTGGGGATGCTCACCACCTCCAGCACTCTTCACTAACCACTACACCAGGCAGTACTGAAGGTATGTATATTTATTTTATTTATTTATGCTTTATTGTACTTCCTAAAAATAGGTTTTACAAAGGGCGGACTTAATGCCTAATGACATTCTCCACCAGGTATGGATTTTGTGAGAGATAATATCAAAGGTAAGAAAGAGTTAATGTTACTTGTAGCATTAAAGCGCTTCAGCGCTTCTTTTGACTTCGACAACATACCTATAAGGTTGGGATCAAAGAAATTGATTAGAAGACTCAGTCGACGTATGTAATGAGTAAACTTCGTTGCTATTTATACTGAATTTTAATTAGTAAAGAGATACATCTTGAAAGTAACGCTTGAATATCTTCCAATCATGACATATTATGTGATATATCTTGAATTTTCATCAAAGTCTCCTATAAGCAAATATGTCAACCATACAACGGTTATTAATAGCGATCATTAAATGTGACGGGTTGTTAAAGTATATGTTTTTCGCGCCAATAATTCGACCCATTTGTACCCAACATCGCATGATGTACACAGTCTACGATGTGTCGAATTTAAAAGTACCAAAAAACAAAAGTTTTAAAGGTACATACCAATTTTATTTTGGATGAACGTAATCCATTTCTTCCATTATTTTTTTCAAAGCTAAACTCGTTTATATGCTCTTACCTGACAACGTCACCGTCACGTGATATCTACGGATACAATAACACATAACAATACGGATGAACAATAAACATTCCTGCTTGTCATGGAAAAGTTTGTCGGTTGGAGATCGAACCCACGACCTCCGGCGTAGTAGTCAGATTTACTTACCACTAGACCAACAGGCGATCAATACAATTCAATTCTAGCCTGTCGTATTTCTGATTCCTATGAGTTCTCACTCGGGTTATTACGTCAGGCTTGCTTCCACCTATGGCCTACTATTGAGCATGGTTCCCTCCTTGTCACCTGGAAGGCCTTTACTCCGCCAGGCTGCTCCAGTGCCTCTGCACTGTTATGTCGGGGATAATATACTCCATAGATGCTCTCGGAAAATCAATATTGACAATCACAATTAACTGTAACAAGTCACTTTTATTTGAGATTTCTGTACTTGTATAAATATAATAAATAGCTACAAATATAGACAAATAGAACTCTCAGGTCAGGAAGGTGCCAGAAAACGCTCATTAGTAATTTCCCGGGAAATATAAGGTTCAATTAGTCGTCATTAGTGTTACTATGACGGTATAATTTGACATGGGATGAGAAAAACTTGCTTCAAAGCTTTCCGGCTCTTTCAATACGTTTGACATCGGCTATCATAATGGTTGACATCTAATTGAACACAGAGACTATTGTTGGATAAAAGAAAGAGCGAAATATTCGAGAGTTGAGTTTTAAGAGAGTGTGTTTATAATTCTGAAGTTTGTTTGTTTGAACGCGCTTGACACAAAACTACTGGCCCTAATTGATAAATCCTTTTGAGGTGGATAGTCCATTTACCAAGTAAGGTCATACGTACTTTTAATCCCGGGAAACGGCTTTATCCCCGGATACGGAATCATAGGGTTAATAATTTATATGGCAGAAAAACCTATGCCGGGTCAGCTAGTGTGTTATGTAGATACGTGATTATGATTTGCTTATTGTATTGTAAAGCCATTAACCAATGTCTCGAAGGGGATAGTCGTTCAAATTAAAAAAGAACCGCCTACACACTCATACCTCCTCTCTAGAATACCCGACAGCGTATCCAAAAACATTCCATTATTAATGTAATAAAATGTTAACACTACTTTCGAAAGATACAAAGAGTGTATATGACTCGATTTCCGATCGGAATTTTCCAATATACATACATTTTTATGCCCCCTGACCGCCTCCGACATGACTAAACGACTATCCAACGATAATAAATGACACCAACGACTTTACGTGCCCTCCGAGACACGGAAGCGCCAATAACTTTTGTATCACTAAGGATCGCGCACCCTACTTCACGCGCGCGCTAAATAATATACTAGATGTCGCCTCCCATAGATATTTAACACAAAATACTATCTTCGAGAATATATTGTAAGTGTACAAATTTTCTTGAATTAACAAACTAAGAAACATTCTACGTTCAACCTATGTAATTACACCAAATATACCTATACCTAGTTGGTTGTAATAAATAATTCACATAACATAATATTCACATAACACATTGTGGAACGAGTTTATATGTTGACTGATTGAAACGAACTAAACAAAACACCAACTCACATTTCAAATGAGCTGATATGTGACGAGACACATTTTCTACGATGGCCGACACCTAGAACAAACCGCCGGGCTATTAAAGCTATAATAATTACACGACAAAACAATAACACATAACACGCTCCCGTTGAACATACAGTTATAAGTTTTAACGTCGGTTTACAGTATCAATGCGATCAAAACTTGTTTCAGATGGAGAGGCAAATAATCGAACGCGAAAATTGCAGGTCGTGTCGATTACAATGCGTGTTTGGGCAAGAGGGAATGAAATATGCCAGTGTCCATACTAATATTATTAAGAGGAGAAGAGAAAATTCTTTTATCATTAGAATCCTACATTATCCCTGATAATATTATCAATAACATCAAAAACGAATAAGGTCCAAAAAAATGTGCGAAATAAAATCCTTATATCGCATCCAGTGCGGGAATTATTGACATTCAAAATGGTGTACCACAGTTTTATAGAGGACATCAATATCAACAAATAAGTCCGACATACCATATGTCTAACTGTTACAGTTATGTCACAATAACTACTTTTTTCTGGTAACTCAGTCCTCCGAAGCGACTCGACGGCAGTTTCCAGTGAATAATATATCTACTAGGACAACAGAAGCGTGTAGTGACGTCACTAGCGTTACTGCACGGAACATATGTCACGTGCAACAAACGATAATGTAACGAGCTGAGAGGTCACGAGACACACCCAGTGGCATAACAATAAATACAGTCTGAAGTTAACAATACACAACCATACATTACACACTCATACCGTGCCAGGATTCCTTATACACATCACAAACCACCATTAATCTAAAACTGCGAAAAAACTCTGTTGACGTATTACGCCTAAACAAATTTCTGAGTAATTTGTATCTACTTAATTAACAAGCAAATTAATTTTATACTAACATATATTCTACAAGGACAACAGAAACGTTTAGTGACCATTTATTGCGTAACATACGTCACGTGCAACGAACGATAATGTAACGGGCTAAGAGGTCACGTGACACGCCCTCTGTGGCCAATAAACGCATAACAATACACTTTGAAGACATAAATAACCGCTTACACACTCATACCGAGTTACGAATCCTTACACACATCAAAAATCTGTACTAATATTTAAATGCGAAATTAACTCTGTCTGTTACGCTATCACAGCTGAACCATAGAACCGATTTCAATGAATTTTATTACAGAAATAGATTCGAGCTCGAGAAAGGATAAAGGCTACCTTTTATTGCGAAAATAGGCTTTGAAAGGTTGAAATAGGGTAGGAACATTTCAATGGAAGCCCGTCTTTGTCGAAGAAAAATTATGAAACTTTGTATTTATTGTACCAACATACATATTTGTGGCTCGCAGTGTCGCGTGTGTTAGGTGCCTTATTAAAATAAAAAGACTATGCGTAATTCCAGACTATGATTTATCTCTGTGCCAAAATTTATCCAGATCGGTTCAGTAGCTTTTGCGTGAAAGAGTAACATACAAAAATTCCATGTATCTGTCCATCCATCCTAACAAACTGACGCATTTATAATCTTAGTAGGATAAAAAACTTAACAAATACATATGTGTTCAACGTTTTACAAATTTTGACTTCTTTACAAAAGTCCTAATTTTGATCCTGGCGAAAGTAGTCTCTCACCAAAGTTAGCAACACAAACCCGAGAATAAACAAACATCTGTCACATAAATACTTTCTTCAGCAATGGTACCCGGTACCCGTCACTTCGTCCACGGTACAGAACCACTCGAGTCTAATCACAAAAGTGTCCCAATAAAAAGTGTATTACGGCGCAAGCCGAGTAACGAATACGTGCCATGTCGAAGCACCAGGCTTTAAGTCCTTAAGAGGAGTAATCGACGGCCAATTTATAAAGCTTCCTCTCCTCTCAGCTTCTCACTGGATCTCACTAATGATCACCTACTTACGACTTCGGCTTATGGGGCATACTTTAGAAAATAAATTCTTTAATAAAATCGACTTCAAAAAAAATTACATCGTCAACAACTGCCAACCATAACTGTCCCAATTCGGTTCTCCACTCACAATGTGAGGGGTGCAGGCCGTAGTCCACGCTGGCAAATTGCGGATTGGTGGACTTCACACACTTTCGAGAACTTTATGGAGAACAGGAGTACAGGTTTCGTCACCTTCACCGTAGCAAGTTATAATCAATTTTTGATATGCATTTTTTTTTTATATTAAATAAGTTAGCGCATGACTATGAAACCACCTGATGGTAAGTGGCGACCTAGTCTTTAATGGTAAAGTGCACTAACTTAATAAAAGCCTATTCACTCTTGACTTGAAGACATTTAGGTTATTACCAAACAGGAATACCGACGCGGTCATCTTATTCCACTCCTTCGCGGTATGAATGATAAAGGACGAGGTGAAACGCGGCGATCGTACGGGCGGTGTGTTTACGATGAAGGGATATGATTTTGAAAATGGTGCGCGCCGCAGGATTAGAAGCCAGGCCTCCCTTTTAAAAGATCAACGTTCAAACCACTAAGCTACTGCTGTCAGTTAACAAAAAGTCTATTTAATAGCATCTACATATCCAAAAAACATGGTTTTTACATTAGCGCCGTTAGTTTATAAAAACACTAGCGGCTCGCCCCGGCTTAGCACGGGTGGACATATTGTGTTTTATAGAACATTTTCTGATCTACATATATGTATGTCATCAACCGTTTCTGCAGCGCCTGCTATCAAAGACATTTTACAGTACATTTTTTTACTCTTTGGATTAAATATTTGAAGTTTTAGTATTCTAATGGTGAAAGAATTTTTGATATCGGATCAGTACTTTTTGAGTTTATTCGTTACAAACATACAAAAATACAAATATTTTCACTTTATTACTAGTGTGGATAACGGTGTGTAGATTTGATTGCCAGATAGCTCGACTTAGCAAGATTGAGTATTGAAATGATCGGAATGTGGTTATCCTTCAACAAAATGCCGTCGATACGGTCACCTGACCTGATACTACACATTATGAAACGTATATTAATGAGGGTACCTGTACTAACGTGATAATAATTTTAAATTATGATAAACCACTAAACTAATTTTGATGAATTTTGGTACAGAGATAGATTAGAGATTGAGAAATAGGCTACCTCGCGAAAAAATATGCTTGGAAGGGCCGAAATAGAGTATTAAAGCTTGTATGAAAATTGGCTTATAAAAATAAGAATTTTTACCCCTATACCGCCTGTAAGTGGAGAACCGAGCCCACTAGTGGGACTGTTATGGGTTGTAGCGATGAAATGAAAAAAAAGAGTGTTCCGAAGATAAAACTATGAATCGTTACTCCTGTAACCTCTGAGTAGAGACCGGACCCCACTAGTGGGTCAGATAAAGTTGAAAAAAAATTGGTTTTCCGAAGATAAAACTATAAATACCCTGTACCCTGTGAGTGGAGATCCGAGCCCACTAATGGGCTGTCCCAGTTGTGGGTTGTTACGATGAAATGAAAAAAATAAGTGTTCCGAATGTAAAACTATGAATCGTTACCCCTGTAGCCCCTGGGAACAGAGACCGGAACCCAGCAGTGGGACAGCCATGGGTTGCAAACGATGAAATTTAAATAAAACACGTTCCCTGACACAATATAAAAATAACGTGTTGTTTAACGACCTCACCGGGATGCCCTTAATACAGTTTTATCGACGTCGTTTCTTACTAAATTAGTTAGATAATAAAATTCTCCCATTGTTTACATCACGTTTTGTGTATAAAACAAACAAGTTTAATGATGCATAAATTGTGAAAAATGGCAACATTAAATGTTTTGGCAAATTTTTATCGTGCCCGTGTTATGTTGGATAGGATAATGCACGTTGGGAGGTTGGTTGTTTGTCGGTTCGACGGTCCCGGATTCGATTTTTAGGGTCCGTCCGCGGCTTCGCCCGCTTGATAAGTTGATGAAGCGTCTATGTGATATTCCAGACTATAATCTATCTCTGTACTAAATTTCATTCAGATTTGTTCAGTATTTTTTGCGTTTAGGAATAACAAACTATTCTATTCGTCTTCAAACTTTCGCATTTATAATATTGGTAGGATGTTACAGATAAATGTTTGTTCTCCGTTTATGGGCTTGTGTTTAATATTTGTATTGTACTGGCAATCCGCAATAAGCTGACATATGTAGTTTGTAGATGTTTAATTATACTAAAGATCCAGTCTACGATTGATTTTCAACCGTAATTCAATATGTGAGGGTTGTTTTGTCATTGGCAGTACTGAAATTGACAAAAAAATATATTTTTTATTGATTTAATATTTTCATAGTCATACACATAATAAATTAAATATTAGCTTTCTGAACTCCTTCTCCATATAATCTATAACTGCGTTAAATTTCAGTCATCCGTCTAAGTAACATCATTAAAAATGTGTAAAAAAAAAGTTTGTTTCACGTATTCAGATATAGATTTGCTTTTGTGTATAAAAGCGGTCTACAACAGATCAATTAGAAAAAAAACCATTAATATTGTATGTAAGGAGAAATACTTTTCTGCTACATAACAAAGTCAAGTTCGTTCGTACAAATCAAATACAAGGCCGTTACTGCCAGAAAACACTACCAACTTAATTATTCGCCCAAAAATAAATTTCCAACTGTCAACTTCATTTCGCAAATCAGTCTTAAGTTGAAAAGCCGCAGTCACAGCAGCACAATAAGAAGGTAATTGTACTAGAAACAATACAACAATAGCCTAAAGACGTTGGAAATGAAAGCGATCCCGATCTTCGGAATGACGGATGCAAATAAATCCCATCCTTTCACTCTCAAATCCTCGAGTCTAATATTGTCAGAAATTGTTGGTTTGTTGTTCAATCACGAGACCGCTTACAGAATCTGGGGTACGCTTTGCATTTTTATAACCCAATCGAGACTCGATAGAGTACTGAACGAATATTATGAGTTACATCTGATTAGGCACGGAACCAGCCTAGTGGTTTGGAATTCGGCCTCATAATCGGGGGTACGGGTTCGAATTCCAGGACGTGCACTTCTGATTTTTGAAGTTATGTCCGTATTAAGCATTTAAATGTCACTCGCTATAACGGTGAAGGAAAACATTGTGAGGAAACCTGCATGCCGGGGAGTTTGCAAAACTCAAAGGTGTGTGAAGTCTGCCAACCCGCACTTGACCAACTATGGCCTTAACCTTTTCATTCAGAGAAGAGACCCATGCTCGATAGGGGGCGCGATAAGTTGAGACGTGAACTACTGGGTTATTTTCGTGTTAACATTATTACGTGTACTTAACTCTTAGTATAACTGTTTTAATGTTATTTACAGATTTCACCAAGAAGTCAAAATTCACTAGCTATAGTAAATGCAGGATTTTTATTAATGATGAATTCCAAAAATATTGTTGAGTCCGCTAGTCTGGTATATGGAAGCGTATCGGAGTTTTTCATACACGCTTCTCGTACTGAAGCTTATCTGATGGGTAAGAATATCTTCAACAACGGCGTAGTACAAGGTGCCATAAAAATGTTGGATGCTGAAATTATGCCGGCTGTTGAAAAACTTAAGTATTCTCCCGAATGCCGCAAGAAACTGGCCATTGGACTATTCTACAAGGTAGGTGAATACTACAGGACTAGGAAAAAGTAGGAATTGTTCGATGAATATACGATTAAAATATAATCAATCAGAAGGCATTATGTAATTGGTTACCCGAAAAAAGGAATAGAGGCAGAGAAGCGAAGAAGAAGAGAGCGGAAGAGAAGACTGACAGGAATAGTGGCGTTTCGTAAATTATAAAATCTTCCTGTGAATGTTCATAGTTATAAAGGAATAAAATATAAGGATTTTTCATATTCACGTCATTTTATGAGGTTTTTACATAAAACATCATGACAACATCACTTTCATGCACAGAATTGCCTTTTGTCCTTTACAGTTCATCTTAAATATAAGCCCAAAGGGTTACCCATCATCTCGACTCCGGTCGGGAGGATTCCTTCTGGAGCGTCCTTTGGGTGGCGGCAAGCAGGAGTTTCAAACCAACACTTCTCTTTATCCTATAACTGAACCAGTGCAAAAGTATGAAGGGCTCATTCAAAGCTCCGGTGAAGCTCAATTTGCGAATGATGTACCACCTATGAAGAACGAAGTCTTTGGAGCGTTTGTTCTGTCGACAGTACACAGAGCTGAGTTAGACTGTATAGATGGTTCTGAAGTACTGGTAAGATTGTATTTTTCCATTCAGTTTCCTAAAATACTAATACAGTGCTGTCTTCGACTTAATTATGTCTCACTTACAGAAAATGGACGGAGTCTTAAATTTGTACACAGCAAAAGATTTTCCCGGCCTGAATTCGTTTGCTGTTCCTGGAACACCGCTGGCAACAGAAGAAGAAGAGATTATAGCCTCTAATACGGTATTGTTCTTCGGCCAACCTGTGGCTATCATCGTAGCTAACTCCGAAGCATTAGCAGCTAAAGCAGCTACGCATGTCAAAGTAACTTACAAGAATGTAAGCAACTCTCCTCCAGTACTCACCATAGATCACGCGAAGAAAGACAGCAAGAGACTTTTACCTAGTGAAAATAACATCGTTCCTAAAGGTAGAGGAACTAATACAACGAAAGTTTTAAAAGGAGTTTATGAAACCGGTGGTCAGTATCATTATTACCTTGAGCCTTTGGCGTCTGTAGTAGTTCCTGTGGACGGTAAGCTCAAGGTGTACACCGCGAGTCAGTGGCCCGACATGGCACAGCTCACGATCGCCCGAAGTCTTAATATGAATCAGAGCGAGTAAGTTGAAATAATAAATTGAATGTTATTAGACCAACTGAGATTATGATTTCGTCTACATTAAAACTAGAGAGTGAGTTTCCTATCTTAAATGATGGCAATGGAAAAAGATATGACTAAAGTATTACTTATTATGGAGAAAGTAGGATTGATAAAGAGTTGTAGCGCCCTACTGCCATTGCTGGGCGTCATTCTGTTATATTGTTTACTTAAGATCCTTGACAGTGCGCCATGGATCATATGTACTTAAAAATAATAGTTTTTTTACGTAGAATAAGTTAATGCTTGTCATAAATGCCACGTGATGGTAAGTGGCGATGATGTCTAGGTGTTGGGCGCATTAACTTAGTAAATGCCTGTTCACTATTCTCTTGGTGACTCCCAGATCATACGTGGGCGGGAACACCGATGCAGGCGGGTCATTCCATTCATTAGCTTTACGCAAATTTCTATATATAAGAAAGGAGTCGAGAACCGTGACGTTCAAATCAGTGGAATTTTTTTTTGGTGTCAAAATTTTATTTAATTTAGGTGTCAAAGTTAACAACATAAGGATACCTGCCGTACACCGGTTGTTCGATGGAGGAAGATTTATATCGTATATGTCCTAAGCATACTTTCTGCTCTTTATAAAAAAACTTCAAAAGCTATTGATGATATATAATATATTATTAATTTTATCAGCGTCGTCGTGATTGTGGCTCGTGTTGGCGGTTCATTTGGAGGCAAGGCAACGAGAAACGAACAAGTGTCCGCAGCATGCGCGTTGGTTGCGATGAAGACGAATCGTCCTTGCAGGTTCATATTGTCGATGTCAACTAATATGACTATTTCTGGCGGAAGGATGCCTAGCCAGTGCGAATATGAGGTACGGGACAATGTAGTATTGAGTAGTGAAGCTCGCTAACTAAATGTCTACTTACTCCCAACTTGACGATATTTACACGATATTCGAGCGATTTATACGTACTCGTCCTTGTGTCTCTAATTTTTTAGGTAGGAGTAGATAATAACGGGAAAATCCAGTATCTTGATGCATCTCTTATAGAAGATGCAGGTTGCTCCAAAAATGACAACTATCTGTATTACGCTAAAATGTCTTTCCCCAACTGTTACAATAAGGACTACTTTAATTACAAAACATCATTAGTGCTTACCGATCTTCCATCTAACACGTACTTCCGAGCTCCTGGTAAGTAAAAAAATAATTAACAATAGCGTTATTATTATTAAAGGGATATTTCCTCTTTATTGAATCATAAATTCACTTATTTGCAGGCAATGTTGAAACGGTTGCGTGTATGGAGCATATAATAGAGCACATAGCATTTACACTTAATAAAGACTCTACAGAAGTACGGTTAGTTAACATGAGGAAAGAAAACAACGACGTTCCACAACTCATAGAAATGATAAAGGAAAAGTCGGAATATGAAAGACGTTTCATTGAAGTTCAACAGTTCAACAAAAATAATCGTTGGGTAAAGAAAGCTATAAAGATTAACGTAATGCAGTTTCCAGTAGAATACTATAGTAATTACAGCGCCATGGTTAGCATCTATAAAGGAGACGGCAGTGTGACGATAACAACTGGAGGTATCGAAGTGGGGCAAGGAGCATATACTAAAGTTAGACAGGTTGTCGCTCACGAATTGGGTATTTTGATGGACAAGGTGTCAGTTCTACCATATGTGAGTTACGTTGCTGCGAACAATATCTTTACAGGAGGCTCTATTACAAGCGAATGTATTTGTTATGCAGCAATTAAAGCATGTAAGATACTGAAAGATAGACTGAAACCGATAACAGACAGCCTTCCCAATGCTACTTGGTTAGAGGTTATTAAAAAGGCCGGCAAACAGGAGGTGGATTTAGTTGCTGAATACATGATGTCAGATAAGGAGCCAGATTTGGCTAACTATCACACGATCGCAGTATCCGTTTTAGAAGGGGAGTTGGATGTGTTAACGGGAAAATACATTCTCAATAGACTCGACACAATCGAAGACGTCGGTATGAGTATAAACCCAGCTGTTGATGTTGGACAGGTAATGTATATTTGGAGGTTAAAATCTTATTAAATATATGTGTGTATGTATATCGAATTTTGTTAATAAAGAAAAACGAAATCTAGTCGACCATAAGCCAGCAAGACTATTAAAAAATATTGTACATTTTAGGTATCAATATTTGGTAGCAAAATAAGACCCTCCACCACTTTATTGATAATTCTTTACTTGGTCTATGGCCTAATGATCTGCGAATGGATAAGATTTGTGACGTTTTGTGAATTTGCACTAGCTCAACACTTTGTTTACATTTTCATTGTAAAAAGAGATTCATGGCCATCAGAAGAATACCTTGGGGTTACAAAGATAAATAATGAAGCCGAAAGTCATGATTTAAAACTTAAAATTCAAACAAATCGATCATTCCAAGTACGAGTGAATATTTTCAATACACCTAGAAACATCAAATTTTCGGTTCCACCACATACATTTACTTACAAACCAAGTCATACTTCCAGGTAGAAGGAGGCTACATTCAAGGGCTTGGCTTGTTCACTTCTGAAAAATTGGAGTATGACAAAAATACTGGAGAACTACTCTCTAAAGATGGCTTGAGTTATCACGTTCATTTAGCAAAGGACATTCCTGTTCAAATGAATGTTATACTCAGACCTAATTCAAGAAATCCGAAGGGGGCTCTAGGCACTAAAGGTATTTGATGTTGTATTGTCAATATAAGAAGTCAATTCTTGATTCTTGTCTCTGTGTTTCAGTATTATCTACATATATCTATCCATACTAATGATAAAGAGAAAAGGTTTGTATTTTTTGTATGTTTGTAATGAATAAACTCAAAAACTACTGATCGAATTTCAAAACTTCTTTCACCATTAGAATGCTACATTATCACTGAGTGACATAGGCTATATAAATATCTAGAAAAAAAGAGTATAATATATAAAAATAATAAAATGATGAACCGGCGGGCGCACGGGCACTCGGGTGGCGCGACGCGTGGTAAGCGGAGTGCGGGGCGTATGAAAATGTACGAAGTTGCGGGCAAAAGCTAGTAAATTATAAATTGACCGGATCGATACATAAATTATCATTTAACCGGATTTAGTATCGATCGATTCTGTACATTAACATGAACTAAAATATATATTTTTTTAATATAGCTTAATATAGTATATGTGTGTTAAAATTATTATAATCTGAACCCTACTAACGCTCTCTATTAACTCTTATGCTTTGTTTGTCATCTTCCAAACAAAAACGACTGGATGGAATTTGAGGAAGGTTTTTTATTATATCCAAATTAGTCCTTCGTAACATATATGTAGACTATAATTTATTTTGTGATGATGTGATGTTTTGAAATTATGATTTGTGATGTTTACTATGTGATGATCAATTTCTGATAACTTAAGTATATAGGCTATTCATATTATAATTTTTTCCTGGGTTCTGGAATAACCGGTTAGTTTTGAACCAGCGAAGCGATAACAAATATAAGCTGTGTTCTACATGCGGTTCAAAATTACCAAGTGTGAAAAAAAATCCAGATCGAATTTTCACCATTCGGTTTCATATTCATGAAAGACATGTTTCCTGATTCAGCTGTGGGTGAAATGGGAGTTGCTACCACCCATGGCGTGACACATGTGCTGCGTCAGTGTATCATGGAATCCAGGAAGGAGTCCGGCTACGACCCTCGGGAGTGGATCAACATTGGTAAATTTAGTTTAGTTATTAGATAAGGTGATATCACACACACTTAATTCAAACACAGCCGTTACTAAAACACACTTTTAAAGATTCAAATTGGAATTTACGAGTTTTTTGGGTTAAGAGTTAATTCATAGTGGTGTGTGTACATTATGTGCTGTTACGGGTACTCACGATATATGTTTTTTGCGCCAGTATTTCTACCCAGTTGTAGGTAATGCGTTTTTGTTAATTTAAGGACATAAAAATAATATCTATAGTAGTAGACAGCAGTGCCATCTGTTTTCCCGAATGTACATTATTATGGTAGCAGATTATTTAGTTGAATGTGAGTTGCCTATTGAATTTACTTATAATTTTTAACGCTAGATAGCGCTCAATAACTAAAAATGCACAAAGGAACTATTGGTTGTCAAACATAACTTCTAAGGACCTTTTTGTTTTTCAGATATACCATACACTACGGAGTCCATTTTGAAAGCGCTGAATGTAAAGCCGTCTGAATTGACCCTCACTAAATAGTTTTCAAGTTTTTAATCTTGCATGAAGGTCAATTCCTTCTATTTTCTCAATTTCTTCATTTTTTTTTGTTGTTTTCAAGGGCTTTTATATGTTTAATTAGTTGCATTTTATTTTGTAATTCTTTGTTAACACGTTGAGTGCGGACCAGGGTCGAAGATTGTAGTGCGGCAAGTAAAATCATAGACTTCTCTGTCGTGCGTAGGGCGTCCTTTCTGTTTGAATCGGAGTAGGAAAGGGATAAATATACATTTGAGATGTGCTTTTGATCCCGGACTCTGTGGTATACCTTAATACCGGGTTTTTTTAAACCTTGTGCTGTACTGAAGCAATAAAATGTTAATACAGTGTGGAACGCGGCTGAAAGCATCTTGTACTCCCGCGTACCTCGTACTGCACCCTGCGCTAGGTTCGGCCGCCTAGTGTCGTGCGTTGCACTCGAAAGAAGTTATATATAAAAACAATAATATGGATACTGGTAAATTTCAGCAAATATTGGATTTTCGAGTGGAATTTAAAAAACAGGTGAATTAAAAATGTTTGGGAGTGACTAAAATGTTTTAGCACTTTGCAATTTTGTTAACCTAGAATAGAAAATAAGATATTTAAAACAATAACTTTTCTGTCAACTTATATTTTTTTTAATTAAATTAAAAAAAATAAAAATTATAGTTTTTTCATTTCTCAGCACAAAATTTTGTGCAAATGTGCTCTTTTTCAATGCGGCACAAGATGCATAAGATTCCACACTTTATTTTATCTACAGATTCTAAACTAAATAACCTAACCGAGACGAAAATTCTTGTTTTTTGACTTTTGTTGTTTTTTGTTGTTTTTTGACAAAAAAAAGAATTTTAGT
>DWJZ01005237.1:0-14306 GCA_018249125.1 Asbolis capucinus | reverse complement strand
CTCGGGTGGCGGGGCGCGTGGTAATTGGAGTGCGGCAAAATATGAAAATGTATTAAATTAACCATATCATACATTCGCAAGTAAGTAACATATGGCATAGGGCAGCATTTTGACCACCACCCACCACCACGACCACGCGCTCGAAGTTGCGGGCAAAAGCTAGTATGAAATAAGTGAATTGACTTTGACCGTATTGAACGGATGGCGAGATGGCCCGGTAGGAGTTCTCGTAAGATGTTTATATATTTGGTTTAGAACAAATGGTTTAAACCTCATAGACAGCAATTGAGGTCCGTCTGTTATCGTCGTTTTGCTCGGGAGTACTGTTATACATCCATTCAACTTAACGTATGACGTCACCGTCACAAGTCTATTTCGAAGTTGATTAGAGTGACGGGTAGAAATTTGTATACCCCAGTGGACCTGAGGACGATTGATTAAACACGTGTAGTTTAGTTAGTAAAATGTCATATAAAATCTCTACCTTAGCTGCTATTCGAACCCGGAGCTCCTTTTGCGAGGTCACTACCAATTATGTAGGAGGAGTTGGCATCAAATCGGCCCAATGTGTGTAGCCCTTAATGCGGGTATCATTCGACTTGAATCGGATCGTTAAGTAATTTAAAAAAAAGTAACTAAATGCTTTCATAATACAAAATTAACACTGAATGTACAATGAGTAATATCATTTGTTTAATAAGAATATATGGGAGTTGTAAAATTAAATGGATGAAACTAATACAAAATATTTAATATATTTATGTCTCTCACTGTATATTTTAAAGCACGTTCAAAGTCCTGATCCATTCCCGGTTTTATATTATCTCAACTGATCACGAATTTGAATCCTTAAAAGTACGCAGCAAATTTTAAATTACCACTAAAATCGCGCTAAATTTAAAAAAGGAATAAAAAATAATACATGGCTTGAGCATTTGACTTAATTCGACTTACCGAGTAAGGTTTCGTCTGGCTCGAGTTGGCTGTATAGCTCAGTGTCCTTGTCATTTCACTGGGTAAGAAAAATTTGCATTGGCGGGAAGTCTTGCGGTCCTTATTTTATGGCTGGAGAGGTTACTTTATTTTTTGGTTCGGATGGTTGTAAAGCGTTGTAAAACTTTACATAGAGTATATTTGAATGTAAATATATTATTTCCTAATTTAATTTAATTCCTGGCTTTCCTGTAAGGAACATTCCTTAACACTTTAAGGAGAGTGAAATGTTGGTTTTCAAACGGTAAATCATGATAAAAAATATAGATGGCTTAGTAGCAACCTTGGTCTTCGAAGAGACCGGGGTTCGAATCCTACACGAATCTCCGATTTGTTATTTTGTGCTATATAAGTTATGTAGACAACTAATAGAGGTTCATCGAAGGTCCCCAGAAAGTTCACAAAAAACAAAACGATACAAGTACTTTAATAAGTTAATCATAAAATAAAAGATGTGTTACTTAACGAAAATAACATAAAATATTGTGAACCAACCAAAGATTTCTTCTGAAGCTCGCCTGAGACTTGCTGACAGTAAAATAACTGATCGTTTTTCACTTAAAAATAAAAAATGCGAGTGCCAATCCCCGAAAATACGAAAATAATTTACTAAATCAAAGCTCACGACATTTTTAAAATTTAGAATTCTATTTTTCGAAAACAGTTAAACCAGACTGAGAGGGGCGTTATATGAAAAATCGTTTCGCCTCGTTCGCGCGCGACGCCATCATGGAAAATGTTTAAATCACGTTCCATGTTACAATAACTCCTGTTCTATACATTGCGCGTTTCACTTATAACTTGTTATTTTGACCATTCTTGAAAATACCAAGACTGTAACTATATTTAGTACCCGTTTAAGTATTTTGATGTACTTTCGGTATGTGTGTTATTGTTGTGTTATTTTGATAATAAATAAAAAGGTTTATACCAATCATTAATGTCTAAGAAATATGGTGTAATATTTTTAGTTAAAACAGCATTTCTCTAACTATATCCTAGGTTAAATAGTTTTACAAAAATAATGATAAAATACGTACAAGTAGATCATATGTGAGAGAAAAAGTGATTGTTTGACTGCTTACACATTTCCATGATAAATTTTCAACAAATAAACTATTTTAGGTAAAGGAGTGACGGCAATACAATTTTGTTTTATAAGACTTGATCACTGTTTGGTTGAAAAATTTTGACTTTTTAATTTTATATGCAGGCTCAAAGAAACTGCGCAATGTACATCATCCATGGCGTAGATCTCAAATCAATTTAGAGTTTGCACGCGATAGTGAGGGCACCGATGTCATTTATTTGGGATGTTGAAAAAATGGCAATATTCGTTTTTATGCTCCGTCCAATGAGTTATGCTTGCATTTTAGTGTCGTATGAGCGGATATCTATGGCTTAGGTTGTTAATGGGGGCTTAGCTTGCACCGGGTTAGGTTTTATGGGGGTCAGCTTGTTTTATTTGGCTTCGGAACTTCAGCTTGATATATCGTTCGGAAGCTTGAAATATTTAGGTACAGTGAGAAATATCTGGCTATCTTTGAGCCGGTCCGCTAATAAATGAGGTTTTCCAGCTCGCCAGCCAGCAATTGCTTCGTTAACCGGTCTAAATAGGACGGAGGGCAAGCAATTTGAACCTCGCTTACAATATGCGAGTACAACCCTCGCATCCTGCTATCATTTAATAAGTATCGCAAAGAGCAGATTTATAAGTCACATTCACCTCAGCGAGGACAGGAAAAAGAAAGTTCTCTACTAATGATATGTGAGTATGCTCCAAACCTTTTGGGTAACAATGGACTGGTGCTGATAACCTTAGATCCTCACTGGGTTGAAGCTGGTATCTGGAAGCTGGTATAGTTCAATTGACTATGACATAATTACTACGTTGCATGTTCCCGACTATATATGCCTTTAATTTCCTGATTTATACTGTTCAATTGTGTAGATAGATGGTTCCCATAACAACCTTGCAGTATTTGACAGTAGGCAAGTGAAGGCACTGGGTCGTAAGAATATATGTAAATTTGAGATACATAATTTAAATAAATACATGAACAACTTCGATATGGTTACTAATTTATGCGGTTCTACAAGTCATATTTCTGAACCGAGGCGGTTACAAGCACGGTTTAATCATTTAATAATGACAGATATCATATAAAATCTATATTTATGTAGATTAAAGTGTATACGAAGATTAAATAGTATTCAGAACACTATATTAGTGGTACTACTAGCTCAACCTATTTCATGTTCCCGCGAAATATTACAATTACAAGCAAATTAAAACAAGATTATTATATTAAGAGAGACGTTATCAAGAGGGCAATTATCGGCCGCGTATTAAAATGTCATTAGCGTGATATGGTAATGTCTTAATAACGCCGATACAATGTGTGGCTGCCTCGGCTAGGGTGCTTGCACATTACATCTCGTCACAGGGAATTGGCTAAAGGGTTACAAGATTCTATGTGGCATTATGATTGGCGCAGTGCTAAGCACAGTGGTACGATGTAACCCGGATAATTTAGAAAAATTAATAGTGGTCGGCCACGTGGAGGGTAAGAGAAGTGGTAGGACCACCGACGCGAGTGATATAATGAAACGAGTCTGCAAATGCACCATGCAAGCGTTCATACAACTTGCTCAAGATAGAGACGGCTGGAAGAACACGATTGAAAAGTATGCTTGTGATGACCACCCAGCCCTCAATCGACCCAGTAGAAGCAAAGCAAAGGACTTTTCATTATTGAGAAAGCTTTACTTCGTTGTACCCTGGTGAATTGATATGCTTGTGCCCAACCCAAGTGTCGCATACCTTAAGCCATCCGAAAGGCATAGTGTACCGTCTGTGAAAACAACCGGGACCGAAAACTCAACGGCCTCTTCGAAGCATAAACGCGTTCTTAATGTTTTTGACACTCAATATTTTTCTTGCACTCCCAAAAGTAACAATAAATCCCAGATCGAATTTGCACCAAGTATACGAGTTGTTAGTCGTAGGTATGTGATGCGACAAGTAGGTAGTTAGTAAGTGTTGAAGATTCTATACGCGACAAAACTCACATTTTAATGTTTTTATGAGCAGGTTACATTAAAATTGACGACGTGTTGGAGTAATGTGCGAAGAGCTTTAATTATACTGAGAACATTGCTTTTAATTGAAATACTGGTTTGTTTAATGATATTGAAGAATTGCTACTGGGTAATTATAGCGTTGTACAACTTTTTGGAGAATACTTGAAATTGGGTACTTTAAAAAACTTATTTAAAACTAATATCCCTTTGTTACTACTAAATTAATACCTTCTCTCGCCGAGGTAACAAAATAACAGTGTTACATAAAACTGTTTACCGAGCAATGCCCCATAGCCCACTGCCCACTGGCCCACAGTCAGCACTAACTATAACAGTTTAGTAACTGGTGAATCAACAAAGAATAAGTCGGCGCGCCCCGCGGCCCCGCCCATCACATGTAATTCCGTGCTCTAACCACAGCCCGTGTGACATACAGATCGACAGATATTCGGCATTAGTTAATTATTATAATTGCAGGCTAGCTCTCCATGCATGAAATATAGCATAGAGTACTGTCGGGGTAGAGTAAATAAAGAATAAAATAGTTATAATCGTTTTCTTGAAGATCGCAGTTTTTCTACCATTTGGGTCCTGGTGGATACAGAAAATGATTCCCCCATCCCTATTCTACCATCGAACGAGCCGTCGCCTTACGGGTCCATCCTTTCGTCGTCAACATCTCGCCAGTACGAAGGATGCGCTTCGCTTCGTCTTTTATCAGCTGTACTGCGAAGGACTGGAATAAATTGCGTCGCGTCAGTGTTCCCGTTCGATTACTATGTCTTCAAGTCAAGAATATGCTTCTACTAAGTTAGTGCGCTTTACCATCTAAGACTTCATCTCCACTTACCATCAGGTGGGATCGTAGTCAAGCGCTAATTTATTTATGGTAATAAAAATGCAACCGGATTGTTTACCCACACACGCACAATGATTTATAAATAATGACGTCACTCTATACACACACAATGACGTCACCAAAACCAATCAGTCTCTAACAAGTAAACAGTTACAATAAACATATATTTTCACACAAAAAAACATTCAAATTTAGTTGAGTGAAATGCTTTTTAAACTCGACCCACCCAAATCTATTAAATTTCTCCCCTTATTTTCCCTTTATTCTTTCAGTCATATCAACTCACAAGTTCTTCCCCTTGGTGTGTTTCACGGAGGTGACCATGTGCCTCTTCCAGGCCTCCTCAGATATGAACTTGACGTCACACTGCTCGCAGTACGGACCGCCCTCTTCTGTTTTCTCCTGGACAAATAAAAAATAATATAATCCAGAAATTTAATACTAAAGTTATTAATAATTTTTGTTGTCGTCTGCAGAGCTACAAGCTTGTGCAAACTGATGTTACAAATTGATAAAAATAACAATATTAATAATAATTTATTGCTTTAAGAGTAAACATATAAATACAAAAATTAATCTGTCCTAATATTATAAAACTGAAGAGTTTGTTTGTTTGTTGAACGCGCTAATCTCAGGAACTACTGGACGATTCATGTAATATTAGCCTAATGGATAAAAAGCATATACAGAAATGTTTAAATTATGTAGTGAAATATAGTACAGTGTATATGTAGTAAAACATAGTGGTAGTGTGCGGTCTCACCACGACGTCCTTGTGCATCATGGTGCGGTGCATGGTGAGCCCCAGCTTGCTGACGAACGAGTATCCGCAGACGCCGCAGATGAACTCCGAGGGGTGCTTGATGCGCACGTGGCTCAGATACGACGTCCATTTGCTAAACACACACAGACATACATAAAACGCTACTTTATGCAAAATTGAACTCATATTTTGTCTTTACAATATCGAAAACACGTAGACATTTATATTCGGAACCCTTATAACGTCAGAATAGGAATATTTTCTTGATATCATGTATACATTTTCCCATTTTTAGTTTGCCACCTGCCTTAAATTATCTCTCCTTCACCATGGGTTGACTGGCACAGAATGCCACTAGGTATTAGGTCCGCCCTATCTTAAAAACTATGTAATGGTTTTTACATAAACAACAATAAATAACGTGAAGTGTTGTTCAACAGTTATTAACAGAACAATAATATTATAGAAAGATTATTAAAATTAAAAATAAACGTCCGAAATCGTATATACACACACATACACACATAAAGATGACCACACGCATACGCAAACACAAACGCGCACACTTGACAACGCACGCACACATATCGACAAATTCATTAAAAATAAAAAGTTGTAAATTCTCACATTCGACAAGTTCACCAAAAATAAAATGTCTTAAATTCTCACATTCGACAAATTCATTAAAAATAAAATTTCGTAAATTCTTACATTCGACAAATTCATTAAAAATAAAATGTCGTAAATTCTTACATTCGACAAATTCATTAAAAATAAAATGTCGTAAATTCTCACATTAGACAAATTCATTAAAAATAAAATGTCGCAAATTCTCACATTAGACAAATTCATTAAAAATTAAATGTCGTAAATTCTCACATTAGACAAATTCATTAAAAATGAAAAGTCATGAATGATCACTTAAATTCTCCTTAATACGAAATTTTTATATAGATACTGTACACAGGAGCAATCTAAACAACGATTGTGAAACGCTTGTAGACTGAGTGTAGCAATAAGACTCTAATTTTAAGTGAAACATACTCAAGTCTGACGAAAAAAAAGGATGCTTTAAAACAGGGGTGAGCGGCTCTTTAAGCATTTTTAAGTTAATTTTTTTATGCCAGGTCAAGGTATGAAGGTCAAACACTGTGTCAAAATATAAAATAACACAACATCAAAAAAGGTTTGTGATTCAAAAATTTTGCAAATATATAAAAACGTTAAATGTTCAATAGATTTATTTATGTATAAATAGCGTTAACCTATGTGCGGCCCTCTAGCAAAAATCAAATTTAAAATTGGTCTTTTAATTCAAACAGTTGCTCACCCCTGCTTTAAAACAATAGGACAATAGGCCAAACTTGACACGGGTTTAATAAAACACGACATCTTTTCCTTAAATAAAATGTGATATAACGGTTACATACATATATACATATATATGTATATATATTACAAAAGCCACTCACGTGGAAACCTCGTCGCAATATTGACATTTGTATGTGACTCCCTCGTGCCATCTCTGGTGCTGTTTTGCTTGTGTTCTGAAACAAAATTGGAACGAATTACACTGTCATAAATAATCTTGATATCGACAACGGAAAACAGTAAGGGCGTAATTCATTACAGTAACTCTCATAAAATGTAATAAGGGCATATGTGAGTTACACTAGAGTTACGCCCTTATTGATTTTCCGTATAAGGACGTTGTTGTAATGAGTTACTAATTTAATGAGGATTTAATAAAAAGATTTATATTGAAGACTTAATAATTAACAGACAATTTAAACTATTTATTCTTATACTTAAAAAGAGAAAATATTTGATTGCTTGTTTGAGGAGAATAGGCTCTGATTTGAAAAATACTTTTAACATTAGATTCCTACATTATCCGTGATGGACGTAGACTATAAAATAAAATATTTTCAAAAACTTAAGGGATTCATATGGGAACTTCGATATGTGAAAAAAATACCAAATTAATCTTTACATACACTATAAAAGTTATTGACAAAATCACAATGTGATGTACTAGAGTTTTATAGAGGGTAACAATATCTTCATAAAAATCCACGATAGACAACTGTTACAGTTATCTCACAATAACTACTTTTTTCTGGTAACTGACCCTACCGAAGCGAAAGCAGTATCTAGTATGAATTAAAACTCACGTTGTTTTGGAGACGTATGAACATGATTTGCAGGCATACTTCTTCCCGTGGTTGGAGGAATGTTTCTGTAGGGACCGCTTGCTCTTGAACCTGAATTTACATATGGGGCATTCCATCTCGCCAGCTTTCTGCAATTAAACATTTATTATTGTGGGGACTGTTTGAGAACTTTGAGCAATCAATTTGAGGGGAAGAATCTAGTAAAATGTTATGATGTGTTAGGGGGAGAGGGGGTTTGTAACGCGTTCGTAACAAGCTTTTAGTCAATTTAGCGACTTTCCAGTTCTTTGTGCACCAAAATCGTGACTTTTAGACTAATTTGTCCACTATGAGCTTCAGCTTGTTCCTGTTTTGAACAAAATGTTAAATACAGTTTTAACCAAAAGTTTAAACCCATTTTTTTTTTATATCTTTGGACAACTCACACACGGCCATCTGACCTCAAACTAGGTGTTAGCTTGTACTATGGTGATCTAATAACTGATAAACATACGTATATACTTTAAAATACATACTCAAATAGATATTTCTATTAAACACCCAGACACACAGAACAAACATTTCTGTTCATCCAGAAAAGGTTGACCTGGGTGGGAATGGAACCCACGACCTCCGGTGTAGTAGTCAGGTTTACTAACCACTAGACCAACCGGTCAAAACGTCAGTTCGTGCTTGACACCCCACCTATACATATGTATGTTTATCAGTTGTCTGATCACCATAGTACAAGCTAGCGCTTAGTTTGGAGTCAGATGGCCGTGTGTCAGTTGTCCAAAAGATATTATTATTGATTAAGATACAATGTACTTTATTGTGCACACAAGGGTTAAATAATAAGCAAATCAATAAAATATTCAAAACACAGTAGGTGGTCTTATCGCTTTAATCGCGATTTCTTCCAGACTACCGTTGGGTGAAGGACTTAGTTGTAAAAAAGTATGCAGGTACAGATGCAAACTTAATAAGATCTTAATATATAAAACACACAAAAAATATATACATACATACATTTAACCAATAACGTAAACGCAAAAAATATAGGTTATGTAGTACTCACCACATCATGCTTGCTGACATGATGCTTCCAGGCATCAGTATCTATGAACCCCTTGTAACAGAGGTTGCACTTGAACGGTGCATTCAGGTAGTTGGACGAAGTCTGACGCTTGATGATATCCTCTTTCTGCTCCTCGATCTGAAGAGACACATTTCATCAGCGTCAAGTTATTTATTTCATCATAGGAACTAATAGCTCACTTCAATAAGACATCAACAATACTAGTTTCAGACCGCGGCTTCCTGCACTTAAGGTATTGATAAAAAGTAGCCGGGTTCCTGACTATAATCTATTTCTGTTCTAAATTTGTGTATAAAAGAGTAACATATCCATCCATCCACCTATCAACCAGCCACCATCCACGGACTGTCCGTCCGTAGGTCAATCAATCCAACCATACATTCACTATCCAGTATCCATCCAGCAATCCTCACAAACACTCGCATTTATCAGAAAAACACAACATTTAACAGAAACAACCAAAGCCCATACAAAGTTAACAAAGCCTCTTCTCACCGATAGTGTCATGATAGTGACGAACTCCGTGAGATCCAGGTCTTCATCAACGACTCCGCCCGTGTTCTGGGTGCGGCGGGACTTGGGCTGTCGCAGCCCTTGCGGCGCCTTCCGCGGCCGCCCGCGCTTGCTCTTCTCGCCCTTCGCTGTAGCTTTATTACTTAATTTTTTTTCTGATGCCTGTTTAGATATACAAAACATAATTTGATGACGGAAAAGAATATCAGAGTAATTCTTAATTACTTTAAATAATTTATTTAAATAATTATTTCTAATGCGTTATCTGCAGAGTTACAGGCGTAACCCTTATGCGTTCCTCTAAAGAATAACGGCCTATGAGACGTGTTACGCAAAGGAGTTACGTTTTTATTGTTTTTCGCCGTAGATGTAGTACAACTGTAACTTATTGCTGTCTGTATATGAAATATATTTGAGAGACACTTTTTCTGGGGACTTTTAGTAAGATTTTGGACCCAAATGAAGTCTTTTAGAATTTTCGTCTGTTTGTCTGCGTCGTTTTGCTCTCCGACTAATCAGTTTTGAATGCACTTTTGGCGAAAGTGCTATGCTTGGAATAAACAGTTTCAGTGTCAGTTTCATTAAAATTGGTATCTATTTGAATGTGAATACGAAAATCTGTACATTTGGAGAATCCCCATAAGGGCCATAAAGGAGATTCTTCAAATATTCAGATTTACAAGCTATCCCAATCCAAATCTGCCATAACCCAGTGGATAGTCTGATCCAGGGGATTCAATGTTAAACAACAGCAATATCTATACTAACTCCTTCACCAATCTGCATTGGAACAGCATGGTAAAGTGTGTTTTGAATGTCCTTATTGAGAGCTTAATAAAGATGAAGCATGTTGAAGCCAAAGTAATGTATACCTAATTTAAAAAACAGTGAAAAATTCTGCTCTTACGTTTTTGGTCTCATCCTTTATATCTTTTGTATCATTCAACTGCACAGATTTTTTCACTTTCTTAGTAACCTTCTCTTTCTTCTCTTTATTTGTCTTATGAAGAGAAAGCGGGATATCTTCATTGTCACTGGACAGTCCCGCAAAATCATCTCCACTGTCTTCCTGCTTTATATTGTCTATTTCATCATTAAATACTACAGCATTGACTACTTTCTCAAATGGTTCATCTTTAATATCTAGCTCCTCATGTTTACAGGTAAATATATTCTCTTCAGATATGTGGTGTAACGATAGAGTAGGAGACAAGAAGAATGATTGTCTGTTTATATTCTTAATATCCTCAGCTGTTATCTGGAACATATAAAAAAGGTTTAGTAACTAACAAAATGGTCCATAAACTAGTCTGGAATACTGATGAAACTTCTTGCATTAAATATTATACATTTGCTTTCAGACTTTGAAATTGACAACACCAATGTAGGAACTCTAGAGTAACTTGGTATCAACTAACAAAACCTCTAATGTTTCCTATATAGAATTGAAGTTTATAGTGTACATTTCTATATAGTAGTATGCCTATAGCAATGATCCTGTTCTAGAGATTCTAGGTTTGATAACCAACTGCAACAATTACTTATGAGACAAATTAATGTTTATTCCCATTATGGATGTCTTTTGTACATTGATTACAAAATCTTTAGGGTGTTCAGACTTTGGAGGGTATGTGAAGTCTGTTTCAGTTATCATCAGATTATAGCCAATAAGTATTGGGAGGCCTTTTAACCGAAAATAAAACTTCTGAGACTTGGCACCAACCCCTCCATCAATCAGCATCAAAGGGGCATGATGAAGTATGCTAAAGTTTTGAGTAGAAAGAGTGAAGTTGAGATGTTGAAACAAACCTTATCATTGAACTGGAGTATTGCAAACAATGTAGCCTGGCCTCTTAGACACTTCTCCCTGAAGTTGTAAAACTTCTTAATCAGACTTGCACATTCATAGCAGGCGAATGTCGGTAGGGAAAACTCACCTAAAGGCTGTAAATATTTCTGTTGTCTTATAATAATTAAAGAAAACTATGTGTACAATTGAGTAATAAGAAAATTATCTTTAATTTAGTAGGAATTTTGTATCACCATTATCTTATATTTATTATAAAATTTTATTCGAACAACTATGAATGTTACTACTACGAATTTACTATAAAGTTTTATTCGAAAATTAAATTTACTATTTGTTTTCAAGAAATCTCCATATAATATAATAGTGTACAAAAGATACTCACGTTAATACCAGTAATTGGTTCATAGTAAGTGCTTAGAGGGTACGAACGCAGATCGTGCATCTTGACCTCAGTAATAAGGCATATCCTGCACACTCTCAGCTCATCCATTTTCCGTATAGGAATATAACAAGAAATCTAACTTTCTTTAACTTTACACTACTAACAAGTTCATACATTCGCGGTAAGTAAAACCACGATAGAGTTAGAAAATATTAGAACTCCTATGCGTGATAAGTAATTAATTATGCCATAAATTCATTGTTTTTTTAATAATTTCATACGATAAAAATAAGTGGTGATTTTTTAAAATGTATATTCTAAAATAATACAATCATATTTATATAAAAGAAATGATAATTGAGGAATAAATACAGAAAGTATGTCTAATTGTACACAAGACGCCAAATGGCTGCCATTTTTTTGTTCACAGACTATATAAGCCAAACAAGACACAGACCTACAGATATAATATGACAATAAGGTAACGCGGAGTGACGACTGCTTACTAACGTTGTATCATCGAGATTAAAGATCGATAAACTCATTTCTATCGCCTACCTGCTCACCCATAAATTATCGAACAATAAATCCAGACAAGAATCCTCCCAGTAAAATCATTTTTCGTTTGAGTAATTTGCCTCATTATTTTGACATTTTGAGCATATACTATGACTCTTATCTGTGGTTTTAGCTCAGCTATCATTGCTGTCAGTTAATTATAGACATTTCAGACAGAACAATTTCTGTCACCTATTAATTACAAATGTCAATTTGATTTATTAATGTCATTCATTCATGCTATTACTAATTTAGTTGTTTACAAGTTTGTATAATATTGTTTTGTATGCTTTTATTAATGGATTTATAGTTGGATGTAAAGTGCTAACTGAAATAACAATTCAGCAAATTTTATTCATATAATTTAGGCATCAAGAATGTTGAAAAGAGGTAATTGAGTTCATAATAAAGGAATATAATAAAATGTGTGAAAACGCTTCATATACAGATGCAGTTCACCCGCGATTTTCAAAGAAACCGATGCCTTTCCGTAGTGGTATAGTATTGTACTAAGGTTTTTAATTTAGCTTTAAAGTTAATTTATTTAACCTTTTACTAAATGAGTAGGAATTGCAAATTTTAACCTAACTAACCTGATAACCTTTGAATCTATCCACTGGTATAATCTAGATTTTATCTACCGATATTCTCTTTCAATGCATTTCTTAATTTTAAAATATTATGTGCGTATGCTCTCATTAATATTTAGAAAATAGTGCTTTAAATCTTTAACTAACTTTTATAAGGTTTATATATTTTGGGTCATAGGTTTAGTTTGAGGTATTCTTTTTTCTATCTGCAAGCTTCCAATATATAGTGTATATGTGAAAATTTTGTGTGTATAGTGTATATGTGAAAATGGAATCCTACAATCAGGTGAAAACCCTTATTACACATTGTATTATAATATACATAGCATTATTGTATATTCTGTTATTTATCTACACTGAATGTGGTTTATGATACTTTAAATAATGTTTGTATTCCTTATCTTATCACAGTGAAACCTACAGCAAGTGCGTCTGGCAATATTGAAATTGGCATAATTTTACATCTTTAGTCTCTGTTACATAACCACAAATCTCATCGTCATCTAAATAAACCTTCTATCTGCAGTATTTTTCATTACATAAACCATTCCAGTAAACATGGTCACGATTGCAGGTATCAAGATTGCCCTAGTGCAGTTGTCGGTGGGTCCTGACAAGTCTAAGAACATAGCGGAGGCTGTGAAGGAGATACATAAGGCCAAACAGAATGGTGCCCACCTGGTAGCTCTACCAGAGTGCTTTAACTCACCATATGGAACCAGTATGAGTCCTATTTTATTTAATGTTTTTGAATATAAACTTAAAACCAGTTTAATGTTATTATTTATTATTATTAATTTTTCTTTACATACCATAAGTTAATGTTTGACATTAATCCCACCTGATGGAAAGTGGCAATGGTGTCTATAATGTCTGTAATATACTCACTTAAGTAATCTTATAACTTAAATTGAGCACCTCCTAAAATCCTATTTGCCTGAAATTTTATAACTGAGATCAGATTTAGCAGCAATATGATACTTACACAGTGTAAAATAATGTGTTTCAAGTTGAGTAAAGAAAAGAAACATGTCATCAAAACCCATGCAAGCACACATGATGCTCTCTTGACAGACATCAAAACCATAAACAATATCAACATCAGAAAACAGTAAGGACTTGATTCTTATGAGTTGCTCCAAAGAGTTATGTCCATCATATTGGCTTCAAATAAGAATTTGTAACCTATAGCAAAACAAACAAAGTCGTCAAGTTTGTATGGATCCAAATCAAATTTGCTATGAGTATAGTTAGAAGTGCCCTGAGTCTGAAGCCAACTGAAGTTGTATTCATGGCCAGCTTTCATATATGTAATTAATAATAAACACTTATTTGATTTCAGAATTCTTCCCGGAGTATGCAGAGGAGGTGCCAGCGGGAGACACGAGCCGCGCGCTGTCGGCGGCGGCAGCGGCTGCGGGCGTGTGTGTAGTGGGGGGCACAGTCCCCGAGCGCTGCGGGGACCGCTTGTACAACACATGCACTGTGTGGGATGGCAGCGG